>NW_021025816.1:1693754-1877543 GCF_004153795.1 Camellia sinensis
GTTTTGTAATTTACTGAGAATTTACAACGATTTTTCTAAGAAATTTATTGGTAATTAATATGTAATTTACTGAATAATTTACTTAGCAATTTACAGGGTAATATTCTAAGTAATTTTCTGAGATTTTATTGAGTAATTTATCGTAAAATTATGAAAAATTTACTTCGAATTTTGTAAATAATTTACTGAGGATTTACTAGGAATTTACTAGGTAATTAATTGAGAATTTACTGAATAATTTACTGAGAATTTATTCAGTAATTTATTTACAATTTATTTGAAATTTGTTGAGAATTTTCTAAGCAATTTACTTTATAATTTACTGAAAATTTTGTAGGAATTTAGTGAGTAATTCAATCAGAATTTGCTTAGTAATTTGCCGAGTAATTTACTGGCAATTTATTTAGTGATTTACTCGGAATTTACTGAGTAATTTACTTAGCAATTTACTAGGTAATGTTCTGAGTAATTTACTGAGAATTCAACGAGTAATTTATTGAGATTTTATTGAGTAATTTTCCGTGAAATTATGAAAAATTTAATTCAAATTTTCTAAATAATTTTACGGAGGATTTATTAGGAATTGACTGAGTAATTAATTGAGAATTTACTGAATAATTTACGGAGAATTTCTTTGGAATTTAGTTAGTAATTTACTGAGAATTTACTAAGTAATTTACTAAGAATTTATTGAGAATTTTCTAAGCAATTTACTTTATAATTTACTGAAAATTTTCTAGGAATTTACTGAGCAATTTAATGAGAATTTACTGAGTAATTTATTGTGAATTTACTGAGTGATTTACTCAGAATTTATTGAGTAATCTACGTAGCAATTTGCTGGGTAATGTTCTGAGTAATTTACTGGGAATTGATTGAGTAATTTACTAAGCTTTTTTTTGAGTGATTTACCATGAAATTATGAAAAATTTACTTCGAATTTTCTAAATAATTTACTGAGGATTAACTAGGAATTTACTTAGTAATTAATTGGGAATTTAATTAGTAATTTACTGAGAATTTACTAAGTAATTTACTAAGAATTTACTGGGAATTTATTGAGAATTTTCTAAGTAATTTGCTGTGAATTTTCTGGGAATTTACTGAGAAATTTAATGAGAATTTACTAAGTAATTTACCGAGTAATTTACTGGCAATTTACTGAGTGATTTACTCAAAATTTACTGAATAATTTACTTAGCAATTTACAGGGTAATGTTCTAGTAATTTACTGAGATTTTATTGAGTAATTTACCGTAAAATTATTAAAAATTTACTTCGAATTTTCTAAATAATTTACTGAGGATTTACTAGGAATTTACTAAGTAATTAATTGAGAATTTATTGAATAATTTACTTAGAATTTCTCGGGAATTGAATTAGCAATTTTCTGAGAATTTATTCAGTAATTTATTGACAATTTATAGAGAATTTTCTAAGCAATTTACTTTATAATTTACTGAAAATTTTCTAGGAATTTACTGAGTAATTCAATAAGAACTTACTTAGTAATTTACCGAGTAAGTTACTGGCAATTTATTTAGTGATTTTCTCAGAATTTACTGAGTAATTTACTTAGCAATTTACCGGGTAATATTCTGAGTAATTTACTGAGATTTTATTGAGAAATTTTTCGTGAAATTATGAAAAATTTACTTCAAATTTTCTAAATAATTTTACTGAGGATTTATTAGGAATTTTCTAGGTAATTAATTGAGAATTTGCTGAATAATTTACAGAGAATTTCTTGGGAATTTAAATAGTAATTTACTGAGAATTTACTAAGAATTTATTGGGAATCAATTAAGAATTTTCTAAGCAATTTACTTTAAAATTTACTGAAAATTTTCTAGGAATTTACTGAGTAAGTTAATGAGAATTTACTGAGTGATTTACTCGGAATTTATTGAGTAATCTACTTAGCAATTTGCTGGGTAATGTTCTGAGTAATTTACTGGAAATTGAATTAGTAATTTACTGAGTTTTTATTGAGTAATTTGCCATGAAATTATGAAAAATTTACCTCGAATTTTCTAAATAATTTTTTAGGATTAACTCAGAATTTACTTTGTAATTAATTGGGAATTTATTGAGAATTTACTAAGTAATTTACTAAGAATTTACTGAAATTTATTGAGAATTTTCTAAGTAATTTGCTGAGAATTTTCTGGGAATTTACTGAGAAATTTAATAAGAATTTACTGAGTAATTTACCGAGTAATTTACTGGCAATTTACTGAGTGATTTACTTAGAATTTACTGAATAATTTATTTAGCAATTTACAGGGTAATGTTATGAGTAATTTACTAAGATTTTATTGAGTAATTTACCGTAAAATTATGAAAAATTTACTTCGAATTTTCTAAATAATTTACTGAGGATTTACTAGGAATTTACTAAGTAATTAATTGAGAATTTACTGAATAATTTACTGAGAATTTCTTGGGAATTTAGTTAGCAATTTACTGAGAATTTATTTAGTAATTTATTGACAATTTATTTGAAATTTATTGAGAATTTTCTAAACAATTTACTTTATAATTTACTGAAAATTTTTTAGGAATTTACTGAGTAATTTAATGAGAATTTACTTAGTAATTTACCGAGTAATTTACTGGCAATTTATTTATTGATTTACTCGGAATTTACTGAGTAATTTACTTAGCAATTTACTAGGTAATGTTCTGAGAAATTTACTGAGAATTCAATGAGCAATTTACTGAGATTTTATTGAGTAATTTTCCGTGAAATTATAAAAAATTTACTTCAAATTTTCTAAATAATTTTACTGAGGATTTATTAGGAATTTACTAGGTAATTAAATGAGAATTTACTGAATAATTTATGGAGAATTTCTTGGGAATTTAATTAGTAATTTAATGAGAATTTACTAAGTAATTTACTAAGAATTTATTGAGAACTTTCTAAGCAATTTACTTTATAATTTACTGAAAATTTTCTTGGAATTTACTAAGTAATTTAATGAGAATTTTCTGAGTAATTTACCGAGTAATTTACAGTTTTATTGAGAATTTTCTAAGTAATTTACTTTATAATTTGCTGAGAATTTTCTGGGAATTTACTGAGAAATTTACTGAGAATTTACTGAGTAATTTACCAAGTAATTTACTGGCAATTTACTGAGTGATTTACTCCGAATTTACTGAATAATTTACTGAGCAATTTATAGGGTAATGTTCTGAGTAATTTACTGAGATTTTATTGAGTAATTTACCGTAAAATTATGAAAAATTTACTTCGAATTTTCTAAATAATTTACTGAGGATTTACTAGGAATTTACTAAGTAATTAATTGAGAATTTACTGAATAATTTACTAAGAATTTCTTGGGAATTTAATTAGCAATTTATTGATAATTTAGTGACAATTTATTTGAAATTTATTAAGAATTTTCTAAGCAATTTACTTTATAATTTATTGAAAATTTTCTAGGAATTTACTGAGTAATTCAATGAGAATTTACTTAGTAATTTACCGAGTAATTTACTGGCAATTTAATTAGTGATTTACTCGGAATTTACTGAGTAATTTACTTAGCAATTTACTGGGTAATGTTCTGAGTAATTTACTGAGAACTCAATGAGTAATTTACTGAGATTTTATTGAGTAATTTTCCGTGAAATTATGAAAAATTTTCTTCAAATTTTCTAAATAATTTTACTGAGGATTTATTAGGAATTTACTGGGTAATTATTTGAGAATTTACTGAATAATTTACGCGGAATTTCTTGGGAATTTAATTAGTAATTTACTGAGAATTTACTAAGTAATTTACTAAGAATTTATTGGGAATTTATTGAGAATTTTCCAAGCAATTTATTTTATAATTTACTGAAAATTTTCTGAGAATTTTCTGAGTAATTTAACGAGAATTTACTGAGTAATTTACCGAGTAATTTCTTAACAACCCTCATTTTGACTTAGTCATACTTGCATACATTTGTGGATGATCTTGTTTTAATATGTACATTTGCAAATCTTGTCTTGTTTTGCTTGAATGATTGCTTGCATACTTTGTTCTTGCCTGGTGTGTTGCTGAGGTCGTCTTAAGCCTGACACCTTTGAAACCTTTATCACTTAGAACTATCTTGGGACCCCTTTGGCCGACCCCCATCTTCACCTTGGCATATTGGCCAAGATGTGCATCATCTGGGCCGAGGTGCGCGTAGCCTAGGCCGAGATGTGCACAATCTGGGCCGAGATGTTAATATCTAAGCGTTTAAGATCCTTGATCCTTGCGTGAGTGATTTTGTTCCTGGAATGGTACGACCTAGACCGAGGTGTGGCACATCTAGGCCAAGGTGTGGCACAGTTTAGTCAAGTGTTGTCCTTCCAAGCCGATGTCCTTGCCCTTTTGATTTCCAGAGTCTTGTTGTTAGCCGATGTCTTTACTTGCCGGTGTGTTCGTGCCGCCTAGCTTGTTGAGTACGCTTTGTCTTAGTCTTGTCTTGTCAAGTCAGTCACCTTTTCGAGTTGAGCGAATCAGCTGATGCCACGTGTCCCGACAGAGGGATTAAGTCAGTGTTTGTCATATGAAGCATACAATTGGTATCAATCTTGCCTTTTTAGAGAGAGAAGCTCTAGTTAGAAGGGGGAGAAGTTTGAGCTAGAGAGGGTGACTTCCAAGCTTGATCGTTGGAGCTTGAACCGTTGGATTCGAGTTTTGAGGTCAGAATCTTAACCTACTCTTGTTGTTCTTATTGATCATCTAGCTGCATTGCACGATCAAACCTGTTCCGCACACCATTCATCGATTTAAAGTTGGTTTTAGAAAGAGAAAAACGGTTTTCATGTATTTTTGAGGAAAAGCCTCGTTTGATCCGAAAGTTTGCATCGAGGCTCATGCATTTGTGTTTGTTTTGATGAGATCCTTGAGTGTGGGTACCCAGGTCCCTGATTTTGTAATTATAGCATGAAATCTCAGCTTTTGTATAGCAGGTTTTGATCTTTGCGTTCATCTTTTTCATACTCTTGTTCTTCATGATTATCTAGAGGGAAACCCAGATTTTCCCGACTTCGCTTTTGAAAGTGGCCATCGAGGCTACACCTCGGCGAGAAGGTGTGGGACCTCGGCCTAGACCTGGTAGTTGCCCAGCATGTTTTTCCAAAGATAAGAAACTGTCACGCCCCCAAACCGCCCCTAGTAGTTTGGTGCCGTGATGGCCAGTAATCCGAGATTACCGAAGGCCAACTTTCAAAAGCTTAACACAATCAGAGTATAATAAACGGGGCTCACAAATGCGGAAGCAATAATCTAAAATACAAGTGGTCCGTAAAAGCAGTGCATAGATCAAATGGGACGGCATACATCTTTACATGACTTTACAAACTTGAATACAACAAAGTAAAATACGTATTACATCTTGATCAAAAGGCTTCTCAAGCCGACATATACAAAATACAGTGAATACAAGCCAAGAAGCATGATTTTCAAGATTTGCCGACATAAAAGAAATGGCATCGCCGACATGAATACAAACAAAGCCGACAAAACTATGGATCCAAAACAAGCTTTCAAAAACACATCTAGGCGTTGCCGCCGTCCTGCTCATCACCTACATATATATAGAGAGGGGTGAGCTTGGATACTCAGCGAATGGTGCAAATAATAAAGGTTTTGCATGAATATAGCCGAAGTCTTTTCCAAACAAAACATGCCAAGATTCTATGAATATTAGCCGAGATCCTTTCAGATCAAAAACACAATAAAACTTTATCAGAACAAGAGATGAACCGTATTCATCTATCAAGTCTTACAAGTCTCAAGGGATGCTTACTGACATTGGCAAAACACAGATCAAGCTCTCCGAACAAACAAACCCACGCGGTAAACCGTCAGTGGCAAAACAAAGACTGCACAATCCGTAATCGATTAGTCACAGGTACTGCGAAAGTTTATAGTCCTCCAGCACAAGGGACTTGTGTTACTTAAGCCCGTAGCTCTTTTTAACACGATGGTCTTGTGTTACTTAGGCCCGTAGCCCGCTTTAACACGATAGTCTTGTGTTACTTAGGCCCGGTAGCCCGCTTTAACACGATAGTCTTTCCAAGAAAGGACCGTATCCTTTTATACTTAGTGCTGCGAAAGTTTAGAGTCCTCCAGCACAAGGGACTTCTCAAGAATGACATCAAAACAAGGCTTATACTTCAAAACAGGGCTATTCATTCATGCTTAACAAATACTTTCGTCAAAACAAAGCAGAGCAAGATTTATCAAATAGTATAACATAGCTTTATTAAAAACACTACTCACATAGATCTCCTCGGGTGTAGGCTCAAAGCAAAGATCAAGGACCTACAATCACATGGCAAATCACGTTCTCAAAACAAGTTTTATATGCATGCAAATGATCCCGGCATTCTCACCAGATCCAAGTCAGTAACAAGGCAAAACACGCTGGGAGTTTATACACCGCTCCCGTCTCATGAAAACACACTGGGTACCAACCAGGTCTCTGCCAAGGTTCCACACCTCCTTGCCGAGGTGTGGTCCCAATGGCCACATTCAAAAGCAAGGTCGGGAAAACCTGGGTTTCCCTTTGAAGAATATGAAGAACAGCATGAACATGATCATGAAGAAGATGAATGCAAAGATCATAACTTGTTACAAAAATCTGAGATTTCATGCCATGAGTTCAAAACATGGACCTGGGTACCCATACAAGAAGATCATGCAAGAACGAACACAAAAACATGGTTCTTGTTCCAAACTTTCGGATCAATACGAGACTTTTCTTCAAGGACACATGAATACTATTTTTCTCTTCCAAAACCAACTTCAAATCGATGCATGACATGCAAAACAAATTCGATCATGCAATGCAGCTAGATGATCAATAACAACAACCAAAGTAGATTAAGATTCTAACCTCAAAACTCGAATCCAACGGTTCAACCCTCGAAGATCAAGCTTGGAAGATCTATTCTCACTCAAGAACTTCTCCTCCTTCCTCTAGGGCTTCTCTCTCTAAAGGCAAGGATTTGAGACAAGAATGATTTGTTTCTAGGTCTGCCGGCTGTCTTAACAATCAGCTCGGACACGTGGCGCTACCGGGTTGGTTCAACTCAAAAGGTGATTGATTGATAAGACAAGCCTATGACAAAGCGTATGTAGCAAGCTAAGGCAAGACACATCGGCAAGTAATGACATTGGCTAAAGTCAAAGCTTCAGCAACAGGGTAACAAAGACATCAGCTAGGGAGGGCGACACTTGACTAAGCTGTGCCACACCTTGGCCTGGGTGTGCCACACCTCGGTCTAGGCCAAACCTGCCCAAGGACAAGGATCACTAAGTGCGAAACATCTCGGCAACATCCCCAGGGTGAAGATGGGGTCGACCAAGTGGTTCCAAAACAATTCTAAGTACAAAGGTTCAGAGGTGAACTAAGCTCAAGATGACCTCGGCTACACACCAAGCAAGGAACAAAATCATGCAAGCAATACTACAACAAAACAAGGCAAGGCAAGACTTGCAAAACTACATAACAAGACAAGATCATGCATGAATGTATGCAAGTGTGACAAGAGTAAGGTGAGGGTTGCTACAGTCTACCCCCCTTAAAGAAGTTTGGTCCCCAAACTTAAATTACCTTGCTCTATAAACAACTCCGGATAACGGATTCTCACATCCTTTTCCTTTTCCCACGTGGCTTCTGTGCCATAATGCTCCTTCCATTCGACCTTTACCATTGGTATCGATTTGTTTCTCAACTGCCTCACTTGCCTGTCAATGATCCTCATTGGTTTCTCCTCGTAGCCCAAATCCTCATTAACCGAAATCCCAGAATGATCAATTATATGTAGTGGATCTCGGATATACTTCCTCAACATCGAAACATGAAACACATTGTGGACTTGGCTTAGATCTGGCGACAAAGCAAGTCTGTAGGCAACGGGGTTAATTCTCTCAAGAATTTCAAACGGTCCAATATATCGGGGTGCTAATTTACCTTTCTTTCCAAATCTTGAAACTCCGGTCATCAGCGAGATCCTCAAAAATACATGATCCCCAACCTCGAATTCTAGCTCTCTTCTCCTCTAGTCGGCATAACTCTTCTGTCGACTCTGCGCGGTCCTAATCCTCTGCTGAATGAGCTTAATCTTTTCGGTCGTTCCTTGAACTAACTCGGGGCCAATCATAGCTGTATCTCCCACCTCAGTCCAACATATCAGCGACCTGCACTTCCTTCCATACAAAGCTTCGTACGGCGCCATTCTAATGCTGGCTTGATAACTGTTGTTGTACGCAAATTCTACTAATGGCAAATGCGATTCCCAGCTTCCCTTGAAATCCAATACACACATTCTGAGCATATCCTCAAGTGTCTGAATGGTTCTTTCCGTTTGCCCATCAGTCTGGGGGTGAAAAGCTGTGCTAAACCTCAACTCAGTCCCCATGGCTCCTTGCAGGCTCTGCCAAAATCTAGAAATGAATTTCGAATCTCGGTCTGACACAATGGACACCGGCACACCGTGAAGTCTAATAATGTCATTCATATACAGTTCGGCAAGTCGGTCGGCTTTGAACGTAGTTTTAACTGGCAAGAAGTGTGCTGACTTAGTTAACCTGTCAACGATAACCCAAATTGAATCCATACCTCTCTGCGTCCTCGGCAAACCCACCACAAAATCCATGGAGATGTGTTCCCATTTCCACTCAGGAATTGACAAGGGTTGTAGAAGTCCTGCTGGTCTCTGGTGTTTTGCCTTCACTTGCTGACAGCACAAACACTACAATACGAACTCAGCTATTTCTCTTTTCATATTTGGCCACCAGAAGGTCCGCTTCACATCTTGATACATTTTGGTGCTTCCTGGATGGACGGCAAATTTGGAGTTGTGGGCTTCTTGCAAGATCTTCCTTTTTAACTCTGGGATGTCGGCCACGCATAACCTTCCTTCAAACTTGAACACTTGATTTTCGATGGTGTATCCTGATCTCGGCTTTGTGACAATCTCCTCAGCTATTTTCTTGAAGAATTTATCCTCCATCTGTTTTGTCTTTACCTCATCAACAATAGTCGGCTCCACTGCTATCATGGTCAAACACGCCAAATTTCCATCTGACTTTCTGCTCAAAGCGTCGGCCACGCTGTTAGCTTTACCTGGGTGATACTGGATCTGCATATCATAGTCTTTTAACAACTCAAGCCACCTTCTTTGTCTCAAATTCAATTCCTTCTGAGTGAACAGGTACTTTAAATCTGTAAAAACCTGACAAGAAGCTCCATACAAATAGTGACACCAAATCTTTAAAGCAAATACGACGGCTGCTAGCTCCAAATCATGGGTGGGATAGTTCCTCTCATGTGGCTTTAACTGACGAGATGCATATGCCATGACTTTACCCTTTTGCATCAATACACAACCCAAACCCTTATGCGATGCATCACTATAGATGTGAAACTCTTCATTACCTGATGGAAGTACGAGTACTGGTGCTGTAACTAACCTCGTCTTCAGTTCCTGGAAAGCTGACTCCCGATCTTTGGTCCATTCGTACAGTGTTCCCTTCTTAGTCAATTGTGTCAATGGAATTGCAATCCTTGAGAAATCCTTCACGAACTTCCTATAATAACCTGCCAAACCCAGAAAACTACGAATCTCAGACACATTAGTCGGCCTCGGCCAATTTACTACGGCTTCAATTTTGCTAGGATCAACCGAGATACCCTCTTCATTAATCACATGACCCAAGAATGAGATAGTAGGAAGCCAAAACTCACACTTGTTAAACTTAGCATACAATTTCCAGTCTCTCAAAATCTGTAAGGCAAGTCTCAAATGATTTTCATGTTCAGCTTTACTCTTGGAATAGATCAATATATCATCAATGAAGACGACTACAAACTCATCTAAATATGGCTTGAAGACTCTGTTCATTAAATCCATAAATGCAGCAGGGGCATTGGTCATCCCAAAAGGCATTACTAAAAACTCGTAGTGGCCATATCTTGTCCGAAAAGCAGTCTTCTCAACGTCTTCGGCTTTAACTTTAAGCCGGTGGTAACCAGACCTAAGGTCAATCTTAGAAAAGACTCGTGCTCCTTGTAATTGGTCAAGCAAATCATCAATCCTAGGTAGTGGGTACTTGTTCTTGATAGTGACCTTATTGAGTTCTCTGTAATCGATACAAAGACGGAGCGTGCCATCCTTTTTCTTAACAAATAAAACAGGTGCTCCCCATGGTGAAGTGCTTGGTCTAATAAATCCCTCATCCAACAATTCTTGTAATTGCAGTTTCAATTCCCTAAGCTCAGCTGGGGCCATCCTGTAGGGTGTTTTGGAAATCGGCTGGGTTCCCGGCATGATATCAACAGTAAACTCTATCTCTCTATCGGCTAAGTGGCCAGGCAATTCGTCTGGGAAGACGTCGGGGAATTCACTAACGACTGGGATATCGGCTAAATTAACACTTCCATTCTGGTCACTCAGTATACTACACAAGTAGCCTCGACACCCTTTCTGAGTTAACTTATAGGCCTTAATGGACGAAATCAAGTAAGGTGGGGGCACTACCCCTTTACCCTGGAAAATAACTTCGGCTAGGTTTGGGGGTTTCAGTGTGACACTTTTCGAAACACAATTAATAGATGCATGATTTGTGACTAGCCAATCCATTCCCAGTATAACATCAAAATGAGTTATGTCCACAGGCATTAAATCTACTAACAATTCAACATTCTCAACCACAACAACACATGCTCTATAAATGGATACAACAATCATAGATCTCCCAGATGGAGTAGACACGGATAATACATAATCAAGGGGCTCTAGTTCTCTATTAATCTTCTCGGCAAACTTAGCAGACACAAACAAATGCGTAGAACCCGAATCAATCAACACATAGGCATTTTGGGAGCAAATTAGGAGTGTACCTGACACCACTGTCTCAGCATTCTGAGTGTCTCCTGGTACTAGCGCAAATACTCTGCCCTGTCTCATCTGTCCTTTTCCAACATTACCCTTCTGGACAGAACTCGAGATATTTTCACCTTTCTTGCTGTTATCAGCCTTTGTCTTAGGGCAATCTTTCACATAATGACCCATTTCGCCACATTCATAACAAGCTCCAAACGTCCGACGACAGACCCCGAAATGTGGCTTCCCCCAACTGGAACATATCGGCTTAGAACCACTCTCTTGTCTTGGGTTGCTTGAACTGCCGACGTTCGCTTTTTTCTTGGTACTAAACTGTGCGCGGCGATTGTCATAATTCTGCCTCTTCCTCTAGCTCTCTCCTGAACCCTGGTATCTGTTCAAGTTAGCTTCGGCCAGAATGGCTTTGTCCAACACTTCGGCGTAAATCGGCACATTGTGCAAGTTAACCCGGTCTTAAATCGGTCCGCGAAGCCCACTCTCGAACTTCCTGGCCTTCATGTATTCATCGTTGGCCATGTGAGGTGCAAACCTCGCCAATTCAGTAAAAACGTGATCGTATTCCACCACTGTTCGGTTGCCTTGCGTCAAAGTCTGAAATTCGGTAGCCTTGCGATTTCGAACACTTAGGGGAAAGTGTTAGTTGTAGAACAACTCCAAGAATCGGGTCCAGGTCAGATCTGGATTGCTTTCTCGAACCATCATCCACCATCTACGAGCATCGTCATCTAACGTGAATGCTGCCAACGTCACCTTCTGAGCGTCGGTGCTAGGAAAGATCTCAAATAACTTTTCCATTTCCAAAACCCACGCCTCAGCCTTCATCGGCTCTGTACCCCCAGAGAATCTCGGTGGTTTCATTTTCTTGAACTCCCTGATCAAAGCTATCGTGCCATCCCCATATAAGGCTGGCTGCGGAGGAACTTGCGGCACTGGAGGAGGTGGAGGTAGAACTACATTTCGGCCGTTGGTCTGCTCGGCCTGAGTCGACGTAGCACTAGCGTACTGCTGTCTTGTTTGCCTCAACTCGCGGGCCAAACCTTCCACTAATCTTTCCAGTCTGTCCAATCTGTCTTTGGCCTGATCCCGGCCAATTGGAGGTCTACCTCTTCTCATGATGCTATGAGCATGCAAAGTGTGACTTTAAAACAAATAAGCAAATAACTACGTAGGCAAGTAACAAATAGGTATGTCAAGACAATGCGCACCTCGTTCAAATAGCAAGTACCATGATGCAAATCCTAACATCTTTCTAAGGGAAATCCTATGCTCTTTAGGACTCAAAGTGTGTGAATAACGTATACTGAGGAACTTGTGCTCTGATACCATTCTGTCACGACCCCAAACCGCCCCTAGTAGTTTGGTGCCGTGATGGCCAGTAATCCGAGATTACCGCAAGGCCAACTTCAAAAGCTATAACACAATCAGAGTATAATAAACGGGGCCTCACAAATGCGGAAGCAATAATGCTAAATACAAGGTGGTCCTAAGAGCACGTGCATAGATCAAATGGGACGGCATACATCTTTACTACTTTACAAACTTGAATACAAACAAAGTAAAAATACGTATTATATTTCTTTGATCAAAAGGCTTCTCAAGCCGACATATACCAAAATACAGTGAATACAAGCCAAAAAGCATGATTTTCAAGATTCGCCGACATAAAAGCAAAAGTTGGCATCGCCGACGTGAAACAAACAAAGCCCGACAAAACTATGGATCCAAACAAAGCTTTCAAAACACATCTAGCGTTGCCGCTTGTTCCTGCTCATCACCTACATATATATAGAGAGGGGGGAGCTTGGATACTCAGTTGCAATGTGCAAATAATAAAGGTTTTGCATAATATACCGAAAGTCTTTTCCAAACAAAACATGCCAAGATTCTACGAAATATCCGAGATCCTTTTCAGCAGCAAAAACACAATAAAACTTTTATCAGAAACAAGAGATGAACCTATTCATCATCAAGTCTTACAAGTCTCAAGATGCTTACTGACGATCGCAAAACACAGATCAAAGCTCTCCGAACAAACAAACCCACGGGTAAACCGTCAGTGGCAAAACAAAGACTGCACATCCGTAACGATTAGTCACAGGTTACTGCAAAAAAGGGGGTTTTTTATAGGTTCCCTCCAGCCACACGGGACTTGCTGTTACTTAAGCCGTAGCTCTTTTTAACACGATCTTGTGTTACTTAGGCCCGTTAGCCCGCTTTAACACGATAGTCTTGTGCTTACTTAGCTCGTAGCCCGCTTTTAACACGAAGGTTTGTGTTACTGAGGCCCGGTTAGCCCGCGTTTAACACGATAGCTTTCCAAGAAAGGACCGTATCCTTTTATACTTTAGTGCTGCGAAAAGTTTAGATCCTTCAGCACAAGGGACTTCTGCAAGGAAGTGACATCAAAACAAGTTATACTTCAAAACAGGGCTATTTCATATCATGCTTAACAAATACTTTCGTCAAAACCAAAGCAGCAGTAAGATTTATCAAACAGTTATAACATACTTTATTAAAAAACACCACTCACATAGATGCTCCTACGGGTGTAGGCTCAAAGCAAAGACAAGCCTACAATCACATGGCAAATCACGTTCTCAAAAACAAGTTTTATAGCATGCAAATGATCCCGCATTTCTCACCAGTTCCAACGCAAGTAACAAGGCAAAACATGCTGGGAGTTTAAACACTGCTCCCGCCTCATGGAAACACACTGGGTACCAACCAGGTCTTTGCCGAGGTCCTACACCTCCTTGCCGAGGTGTGGTCCCGATGGCCTCATTCAAAAGCAAAGTCGGGAAAACCTGGGTTTTCCCTTTGAAGAACATGAAGAACATGATGAACATGATCATGAGGAAGATGATGCAAAGATCATAACTTGTTACAAAAATCTGAGATTTCATGCCATGAGTTCAAAACATGGACCTGGGTACCCATACAAGAAGATCATGTAAGAACGAACACAAAAACATGGTTCTTGTTCCAAACTTTCGGATCAGTACGAGACTTTTCTTCAAGGACACATGAATACTATTTTTCTCTTCCAAAACCAACTTCAAATCAATGCATGACATGCAAAACAAATTCGATCATGCAATGCAGCTAGATGATCAATAACAACAACCAAAGTAGATTAAGATTCTAATCTCAAAACTCGAATCCAACGGTTCAACCCTCGAAGATCAAGCTTGGAAGATCTATTCTCACTCAAGAACTTCTCCTCCTTCCTCTAGGGCTTCTCTCTCTAAAGGCAAGGACTTGAGACAAGAATGATTTGTTTCTAGGTCTGCCGGCTGTCTTAACAATCAACTCGGACACGTGGCGCTACCGGGTTGGTTCAACTCAAAAGGTGATTGATTGATAAGACAAGCCTATGACAAAGCGTATGTAGCAAGCTAAGGCAAGACACATTGGCAAGTAATGACATCGGCTAAAGTCAAAGCTTCGGCAACAGGGTAACAAAGACATCGGCTAGGGAGGGCGACACTTGACTAAGCTGTGGCACACCTTGGCCTGGGTGTGCCACACCTCGATCTAGGCCAAACCTGCCCAAGGACAAGGATCACTGAGTGCGAAACATCTCGGCAACATTCCCGGGGTGAAGATGGGGTCGACCAAGTGGTTCCAAAACAATTCTAAGTACAAAGGTTCAGAGGTGAACTAAGCTCAAGATGACCTCGGCTACACACCAAGCAAGGAACAAAATCATGCAAGCAATACTACAACAAAACAAGGCAAGGCAAGACTTGCAAAACTACATAACAAGACAAGATCATGCATGAATGTATGCAAGTGTGACAAGAGTAAAGTGAGGGTTGCTACAGAAACTGTGTTTCGATTTGATTGGCTTAGTTTTTGAAGAATGGCGAGGTTATTTGCATGTAAGCTAGACTTGTTTTGGCTGGTGCATTCAATAGACTTTGCCATGCGTTTGTAGGACTTGGACTTGCCTTGACCCCGACGTTTGAAGAACCAGGTGAGTGGTATTTCTGATAAAGTTATGTTATCAATGTTTTGAAGAACTTTGCTTTGCTTGTCTTGAAAGATATTTGTTAAGCATGAATGATTGTCCTTAGTTTCATATCTTGTATCATATTTGTTTGAATGACCTTCTCAGAAAGTCCCTTGTGCTGGAGGACTCTAAACTTTCGCAGCACATCTCGTTTTGAAAGTCCCTTGTGCTGGAGGACTCTAAACTTTCGCAGCACATCTCGTTTTGAAAGTCCCTTGTGCTGGAGGACTCTAAACTTTCGCAGCACATCTCGTTTGAAAGTCCCTTGTGCTGGAGGACTCTAAACTTTCGCAGCACATCTCGTTTGAAAGTCCCTTGTGCTGGAGGACTCTAAACTTTCGCAGCACATCTGTGTTAAAAGGCTACAGGCCTTTGTAACATAGGTCCCTTGTGCTAGAGGACTCTAAACTTTTGTAGCACCCTTGTTTGAGATGCCTATCTTGCTTTGTCTTGCTTTGCCACGGATGGTTTACCGTGTGGATATGTTTGCCGGAATGCATCTTGTTCATAATATGTGATGCTAGTAAGTATCCCTTGAAACTTTGAAGATTTGTTAAATGGACAAGGTCCATTCCTTGTTATATATAGAGTTTGTCTTGTATTATTTTGAAAGGATTTCGGCTATTATTCATGCAAACCCCTTTATTATTTATACCATTCACTAAGTATCCAAGCTCACCCTCTCTATATATATGTAGGTGATGAACAAGAAGGCGGTGACGCCTAGATGTGATTTCTGGAGCTTGTTTTTGGTTTTGATTATGTCGGCTTAACCTGCATTTATGTCAGCAGTCTTGAAAATCATGCTTCTCGACTTGTAATATTTGTACTTCGAACACGTCGACTGAGAAGCCTTTTGATCAAGATGTATGTTTTTGTATGATTGTTATGTCGGCAAAGAAGATGTCGGCAACCTGGCAGACTGTGTTGTTAGACCTGTAATTCGTACAAATTGTTTACGTCGGCTTGTGGAGCCCTTTGCTAATACGAAAAATGTAACTTGCACTTTGCTTTGTTTGTAATTAAGTTATAACCCATATGTAAATGGTTGCTATCTCATTTGACTTAAGCACAGCTCTTATGGATCACTTGTATTTTAAATTTATGCTTCCGCACTTGTGAGCCCCATATATTTATACTCTGAATGTGTGTGAACCTTGTAAGTTGGCCTTCGGGAATCTCGGATTACTGGCCATCACGGCACCAAACTACTAGGGGCGGTTTCGGGTTGTGACATTGCTATCTCATTTGACTTAAGCACAGCTCTTATGGACCACTTGTATTTTAAATTTATGCTTCCGCACTTGTGAGCCCCATATATTTATACTCTGAATGTGTGTGAACCTTGTAAGTTGGCCTTTGGGAATCTCGGATTACTGGCCATCACGGCACCAAACTACTAGGGGCGGTTTCGGGTCGTGACAAATTTATTGTGAATTTACTGAGTGATTTACTCGGAATTTATTGAGTAATCTACTTAGCACTTTGCTGGGTAGTGTTCTGAGTAATTTGCTGGCAATTGAATGAGTAATTTACTGAGATTTTATTGAGTAATTTAACATGAAATTATGAAAAATTTACTTCGAATTTTCTAAATAATTTATTGAGGATTAACCAGGAATTTACTGAGTAATTAATTGGGAATTTACTGAATAATTTACTGAGAATTTCTTGGGAATTTAATTAGTAATTTATTGAGAATTTACTAAGTAATTTACTACGAATTTATTGAGAATTTTCTAAGTAATTTACTTTATATTTTGCAGAGAATTTTCTGGGAATTTACTTAGAAATTTAATGAGAATATACTGAGTAATTTACTGGCAGTTTACTAAGTGATTTACTCAGAATTAACTGAATAATTTACTTAGCAATTTATAGGGTAATGTTCTGAGTAATTTACTGAGATTTTATTGAGTAATTTACCGTAAAATTATGAAAAATTTACTTCGAATTTTCTAAATAATTTACTGAGGATTTACTAGGAATTTACTAAGTAATTAATTGAGAATTTACTGAATAATTTACGGAGAATTTCTTGGGAATTTAATTAGTAATTTACTGAGAATTTACTAAGTAATTTACTAAGAATTTATTAGGAATTTATCGAGAATTTTCTAAGCAATTTACATTATAATTTACTGAAAATTTTCTGGGAATTTAATGAGTAATTTAATGAGAATTTACTAAGTAATTTATCGAGTAATTTATTGTGAATTTACTGAGTGATTTACTCGGAATTTATTGAGTAATCTACGTAGCAATTTGCTGGGTAATGTTCTGAGTAATTTACTGGGAATTGAATGAGTAATTTACTGAGATTTTTTTGAGTGATTTACCATGAAATTATGAAAAATTTACTTCGAATTTTCTAAATAATTTACTGAGGATTAACTAGGAATTTACTGAATAATTTACTGAGAATTTCTTGGGAATTTAATTAGTAATTTACTGAGAATTTACTAAGAATTTACTGGGAATTTATTGAGAATTTTCTAAGTTATTTACTTTATAATTTGCTGAGAATTTTTCGAGAATTTACTAAGAAATTTAATGAGAATTTCCTGAGTAATTTACCGAGTAATTTACTGGCAATTTACTGAGTGATTTACTCAGAATTTACTGAATAATTTACTTAGCAATTTACAAGGTAATGCTCTGAGTAATTTACTGAGATTTTATTGAGTAATTTACCATAAAATTATGAAAAATTTACTTCGAATTTTCTAAATAATTTACTGAGAATTTATTAGGAATTTACTAGGTAATTAATTGAGAATTTACTGAATAATTTACAGAAAATTTCTTGGGAATTTAATTAGCAATTTACGAAGAATTTATTCAGTAATTTATTGCAAATTTATTGAGAATTTTCTAAGGAATTTACTTTATAATTTACTGAAAATTTTCTAGGAATTTACTGAGTAATTCAATGAGAATTTATTTAGTAATTTACTGAGAATTCAATGAGTAATTTACTGAGATTTTATTGAGAAATTTTCTGTGAAATTATGAAAAATTTACTTCAAATTTTCTAAATAATTTTACTGAGGATTTATTAGGAATTTACTGGATAATTAATTGAGAATTTAATGAATAATTTACAGAGAATTTCTTGGGAATTTAAATAGTAATTTACAGAGAATTTACTAAGAATTTATTGGGAATTAATTGAGAATTTTCTAAGCGATTTACTTTAAAATTTACTGAAAATTTTCTAGGAATTTACTGAGTAATTTAATGAGAATTTACTGAGTAATTTGCCGAGTAATTTACTGTGAATTTATTGAGTGATTTACTCAGAATTTATTGAGTAATCTACTTAGCAATTTGCTGGGTAATGTTCTGAGTAATTTACTGAAAATTGAATGAGTAATTTACTGAGTTTTTATTGAGTAATTTGCCATGAAATTATGAAAAATTTACTTCGAATTTTCTAAATAATTTATTGAGGATTAACTCGGAATTTACTTAGTAATTAATTGGAATTTACTGAATAATTTACTGAGAATTTACTAAGTAATATACTAAGAATTTACTGGGAATTTATTGAGAATTTTCTAAGTAATTTACTTTATAATTTGCTGAGAATTTTCTAGAAATTTACTGAGAAATTTAATGAGAATTTACTGAGTAATTTACCGAGTAATTTACTGGCAATTTACTGAGTGATTTACTCAGAATTTACGGAATAATTTACTTAGCAATTTGCAGGGTAATGTTCTGAGTAATTTACTGAGATTTTATAGAGTAATTTACCGTGAAATTATGAAAAATTTACTACATATTTTCTAAATAATTTTACGGAGAATTTATTAGGAATTTACTGAGTAATTAATTGAGAATTTATTGAATAATTTACAGAGAATTTCTTGGGAATTTAGTTAGTAATTTACTGAGAATTTACTAAGTAATTTACAAAGAATTTATTGGGAATTTATTGAGAATTTTCTAAGCAATTTACTTTATAATTTACTGAAAATTTTCTGGGAATTTACTGAGTAATTTAATGAGAATTTACTAAGTAATTTACCGAGTAATTTATTGTGAATTTACTGAGTGATTTACTCGAAATTTATTGAGTAATTTACTGGGAATTGAATGAGTAATTTACTGAGCTTTTTTTGAGTGATTTACCATGAAATTAGGAAAAATTTACTTCGAATTTTGTAAATAATTTACTGAGGATTAACTAGGAATTTACTTAGTAATTAATTGAGAATTTACTGAATAATTTACTGAGAATTTACTAAGTAATTTACTAAGAATTTACTGAGAATTTATTGAGAATTTTCTAAGTTATATACTTTATAATTTGCTGAGAATTTTCTGAGAATTTACTGAGAAATTTACTCAGAATTTACTGAATAATTTTCTTAGCAATTTACAGGGTAATGCTCTGAATAATTTACTGAGATTTTATTGAGTAATTTACCATAAAATTATGAAAAATTTACTTCGAATTTTTCAAATAATTTACTGAGGAGTTATTAGGAATTTACTAGGTAATTAATTTAGAATTTGCTAAATAATTTACTGAGAATTTCTTGGGAATTTAATTAGCAATTTCCTGAGAATTTATTCAGTAATTTATTACAAATTTATTTGAAATTTATTGAGAATTTTCTAAGAAATTTACTTTATAATTTACTGAAAATTTTCTAGGAATTTACTGAGTAATTCAATGAAAATTTACTTAGTAATTTACCGAGTAATTTACTGGCAATTTATTTAGTGATTTTCTCGGAATTTGCTGAGTAATTTACTAAGAATTGAATGAGTAATTTACTGAGATTTTATTAAGAAATTTTCTGTGAAATTATGAAAATTTTACTTCAAATTTTCTAAATAATTTTACTGAGGATTTATTAGGAATTTACTGGGTAATTAATTGAGAATTTACTGAATAATTTACAGAGAATTTCTTGGGAATTTAAATAGTAATTTACTGAGAATTTACTAAGAATTTATTGGGAATGAATTGAGACTTTTCTAAGGAATTTACTTTAAAATTTACTGAAAATTTTCTAGGAGTTTACTGAGTAATTTAATGAGAATTTACTGAGTAATTTGCCGAGTAATTTACTGTGAATTTACTGAGTGATTTACTCGGAATTTATTGAGTAATCTACTTAGCAATTTGCTGGGTAATGTTCTGAGTAATTTACTGGAAATTGAATGAGTAATTTACTGAGTTTTTATTGAGTAATTTGCCATGAAATTATGAAAAATTTACTTCGAATTTTCTAAATAATTTATTGAGGATTAACTCGGACTTTACTTAGTAATTAATTGGGAATTTACTGAGAATTTACTGAGTAATTTACTAAGAATTTACTGGGAATTTATTGAGAATTTTCTAAGTAATTTACTTTATAATTTGCTGAGAATTTTCTGGGAATTTACTGAGAAATTTAATGAGAATTTACTGAGTAATTTTGTAACAACCCTCACCTTACTCTTGTCATACTTGCATACATTCCTGCATGATCTTGCCTTGTTATGTTAATTGAAAGGATTTGCTTGCCTTGTTTTGTTTGCATTGCTTGCATGGTTTTGTTCCTTGTTCGGTATGTGTGTGGCCGAGGCCATCTTGAGCTTAGTTCGCCTTAGAACCTTTGTACTTAGAACTGTTTTGAGACCATGGTCAACCCCACCTTCACCTCGGGCATTTATTGCCGAGATGTCTTGTACTTAGTGAACCTTGTCCGCAGGCAGGTATGGCCTAGGCCGAGATATGGCACACCCCAGCCAAGGTGTGGCACAGCTTAGTCAAGCGTCGTCCTCCCTAGCCGATGTTTTGTTATCCTGTTGCCGGATCCTTGATTTGAGCCGATGTCATTTCTTGCCGATGTGTCTTACCCAGCTTGCTGCATACGCTTTGTCAGAGACTTGTCTTGTCAATCAATCACCTTTTGAGTTGAGCCAACCCGGTAGCGCCACGTGTCCGAGCCAGTTGTTAAGACAGCCGGCAGACTTAGAACAAATCATTTTTGGTTTCCAATCTTTGTTTTAGAGAGAGAAGCTCTAGAGAGGAGGAAGAAGGGTTCTTGAGTGAGAATAGTCTTCCAAGCTTGATCTTCGTGGCTTGAACCGTTAGATTCGAGCTTTGGGGTAAGATTCTTGATCTACTTTGAATGTTGTTATGGATTATCTAGCCGCATTGCATGATCGGATCTGTTTTGCATGTCATGCATCGATTTGAAGTTGGTTTTGAAAATAAAAAAAAAATGGTTTTCTTGTGTTCTTGAGGAGAGCCTCGTTTTGATCCAAAAGTTTGAAACAGGAATCATGTTTTTGTGCTTGTTTTTGCATGACTTTCTTGAATGGGTACCCAGGTCCATGTTTTGAACTCTTGGCATGAAATCTCAGGTTTTGTAACAAGTTTTGATCTTGCATTCATCTTTCTCATGGTCTTGTTCATCATGTTCTTCATACTCTTGAAAGGGAAACCCAGGTTTTCCCGACTTTGTTTGATGAGGCCTTCGGGACCACACCTCGGCAAGGATGTGTGGGACCTCGGCATAGACCTGGTTGGTACCCAGTGTGTTTCCATGAAACGGGAGCGGTGTTTAGACTCCCCGCACGTTTTGCTTTGTGGATCTGGTAAGAAAGCCGAGATCATTCGCATGCATATAAAGCTTGTTTTGAGAATGCGATTTGCCATGTGATTGTAGGTCCTTGATAATTGCTTTGAGCCTATACCTGAAGAACCAGGTGAGTGGTATTTCTAATAAAGCTATGTTACACTTGTTTTTGATAGATCTTGCTTTGTTTTGTTTGACGAAAGTATTTGCTAAGCATGAATGAATAGCCTTGTTTTGATTGTTATCCTTGGAAAGTCCCTTGTGCTGGAGGACTCTAAACTTTCGCAGTACTAAGTATAAAAGTGTAATACCCCTGTTCCGTAATATGCCAATTGGTCCTTAAACTGAGTATGATTATGTGTTTACCATGATTTTATGTGCCATTATGTGAATATATGTGATTTTGAAGTTTAATCTGTTCACCGTAGGAATATCTGTTTGAATAACCTGCTTTGGAAATTAAATTGAGGGCCGCATCGGCCACAGAACCCGAAATTGATTACGCCATTGTGGTTGGCATAATTTTTAGAGCCTACGATGAAGTTTAATTGAAAAATTGATTTGGGCCAAATTAAATTGATTAAGTTGGTAAAATGAGTGCCCAATTACTCTATATTATTATTATATTGTGACTTAGTGAGGCTCTATACACTCACATCCCTCTTTGTTATTCCTCTTGGCTGACTTAAACGTAAGAAAGAGAGAGGGGAGTCGGCTAGAGAGAGGGAAAAGAGGAGAGTTTGGTGTTTGGCTCAAATTTGTGAAGAATTGGAGGATTAAACTCAAGAAATTACTATAGTTTGGAAGATTGAGCCTCTAGGTAAGCATTTGGTCTTGAATTCATAAGTTTGAAATTGTGATCTTGTAAGTTCAAGGGTTGTTGTGATCAAGAGCATGTAATAAGTTGATTTTTGTTGAGTTTGGAGTCTTAGAACTCATGCATGTAAGAAGTTACTTTGAATTTGCATGTTCGAGCTTGAAACACATGATTCATGTAGAGTTTTGGTTGAAACTCATGTTTTGATCACCATCTGTACCATCTAAGTTGAGAATGATGAGCATCTCCCACATGCATGCACAAATCATGGAAGTATAAGTCTTGAATGTTGAATTTGAGCATGTTGATGATGGGTTTGAGATATTTTGGGACATGCATGTAGATAAATCATAAAATTGAGCTTCCTAATGTTGTAATCTCGTATTAGTAGAGCATGTTAGCATGTGTAAATGTGTAATTTGAGCCATTGCATGCAAGAAATGTAGATGGAAAACCAATTGGGAGCTCAAGAACACGATCTGGGAAACCCAGATTTTTGAGGTCCGCTCGAGCGGGGTAATGGCCGCTCGAGCGGGAAAATTAAACAGTTGATCGGCTAAAACCGTTAGATATTCTGTCTTGTGCACAATCATCACAAAGAATGTGAAGCTAATAATCACTAGCATACTTGCAAAAAGTTTAGGAGCACAAAAATGTTTTACAAAATCAAACATAGATATCTGAGTTTGATTTTGTGAGTAATGAATGCTACACTTGTCACTTTTTTATACCACATTAATGTGCCACTTCATGGTTCAATATTGTATTGAAAATAAACATGAGTGGTGAGCAGTGGCAAAGTCAGAATTTCAACTTAGAAGAGGGACAATTGAATTAAAATCTTGGTAAAAATCGCAATCTAACTTAATTTTTATTTGATGGTAAGACTAAAAATTAATGAGATTGCAAAGATATATTTAAATATAAATTTAGGTTAACTGGTCATTATCTGTATTATTATATTTAAATATAAGTTTAAGTTAACTGATCATTATTTGTATTATTAATAATTTGATCATATAACATTAATTTCATGTCCACTCTCCATTAATTTCATGTATAGTGCGATTTTAATTTAAACTTTGATTTACAATTCAAATGTTATAGGTTATTGGCTAATGCAAAGAGATAAAAAAGCTACAATCATTCGTTGGGGGCAATTACTACATCAAGTAAGCTTTGACTATATTTTAGGGCATTTTTAATTTATTTATCAAGCTAGTCATTTTAGTTTCTACACCTATGATCTTGAAACTATATAACCTTATTAAATTTAATGAGTTTGGTTGTCAAAAAAATGGGTAGAATTATTCATAGTTTAAATAAGTTGAAACAAAAATTTGATTATCTCAAAGTTTAGGAAAGTTGTTTTGACTTTTGTTTTTATTTTTAGTATGCAATAAATTGCACCAAACACTATATATATTTTAACTAAACATTGTCTATTTAAATTTTAATAAAAAATTCAAAGTGCACAGTGAGATCTATCTAATGTGTAAGTCTCACCCCATATGTGAGTTGTGCCTTATTCTGTGATCAAATTTTATGTATATAAAAGAGTTTAAATCCACTTTTCTGATTAGTTCTGTTTGTATAGATAATAATTGTGTATTTCGAAAGCATACTATGTTTGTGGTGATGCTGTAAAAGGGTATTCTTTTGTTGCACCAAATGATAATAACCTCACATTAAAGGCCATTAATTGGTGCATTAGCAAAAGTCTTAGGTTATTAAAGCACCAGAACATGCATTTGGACTTTTTGAGTTCATTGCCCTGTTCCTAGTCACTTTCCAACATTGAATAAATTAATGGTATGTGGTATTTAAAACTGAACATGCATTTGGACTTTTTGAGTTCATTGCCCCATTCCTTGTGGTACAAATTCTTACATTTTAACCCCTTGTGGACTGTCACTGTGTATTTAAACACGGAAATGTCATCCAAGTGGTTGATTTTCATTATAAGATTCTTGTTTCTAAGGTTAGTGGTAACACAATGCTTGAAATGTACACAAAACTACACAAAGGCATATTGGAGTTCCTACTACATATGGAAGGGCTTATTATAGTTAGTTTTTGGTTGGTGTTGATCAATTCAAAATTTTGAACTGTGTGACACGATCGAAGTTATCTAGCCCCATTACTATCAAGTTATCTGTAGTGTTAATAGAACTTTTTCTCTTTCTAAACAAGTCAATAGAAAGGAGTTTGCTTCTAAAATCTTCCTGGTTAATCAACTTTTACAAAATTATAGAATCTTCACAGACCAGACAACATTTTCCAAGTGCGTTGGATTCATGTTAGATTTTTTTTTTCCCCCCAAAATTGCAAGCTAACAAAATATTTTTACTATTTGTAAAGAAATAAATAATTATGTGATAGTACGAGCTCCTTTCTTCCTTCCCTTGTTCATCACCCTTTTTTTTTTTCATAACTGACATTAACAATTTTCTTTCCTTCTTTGAATGCATTTCAGACGACTTTTGTGGATTTTGCTTGCCATTGTTAGATTGTTCAACTAAAAAACATAATTTTCATGTACTTCTCATAAAACCATTCTTGGCTATAATAATAGTTCACAACTCTTGCTTTAGCTGAATTTTCAGTGTTTTCTTGTGTCTATTAATTGATCATTTTCTCGAGTTAAGTCTCTATGGTTATTTTGTGTTATTAGCTATTCACCCTTCATGAAGTTTCTCCAAATTCTAAATACAAGCCAAGATATAACTCTGGTCAATGTTACATGGACCCTTCAATTCTCCCTAGTGTACTTGTGTCCACACTATGTGACAAGGACAAGGGTGTGGGAGCGTCCAACCCCATAACCAAATTAGATACTTGGAAGAAGAAGCAGCAGCAGCTTACATTTGATAATAAACTACTAATAATTGTCATCTCACCCAAGTGGGAGAGATAAATTCCCTTTGTCCCCTAAATCTCACTTAATTTCCAGTACATTGTCACATAAAAACATCTTATGCCATAACATTATATACTACACAATATACTTAATTTCCAGCAACAGTTTTTTGATTTATTTCCAAAAATTGAAAGAAGATTTTCCATGGGCTTTTAAATTAATAGTTCCTTATGAAATTTGAAGAAAGGGGGGGGGAACATTGGCTAAAAAAGCTGGAACTAGAGAATATAAGTTTAGTGATGTAATTTCATGCACATACACCATGCACCTACACACTCAACACTCAGACACACAATGTTATCCCTCTCTAAACACAAATTCAATTATTGATTTTTGGTGTTGTCCATGAATCATGACGTGTTTAAACTTTTGAAGAAAAAGTTGGACTTATCATACATGCCCACAGTGGTTAGTTTCCTCCATTACCTAGTGATCTTACTTATACCTACCTTCTTGTAGTTGTGTTCAAGTTGGTCATCTATTGCCCTAATTCAGTTTGAATGTGTAGGTGAACTTTTTTTGAGACCATTTCTGTTGACATGATTTATATACGTACGGAACTCCTGAACTATTTTTCCTTGTGTAATGGTGTTTGGTATGGTTTCTTGTATTTTTAGGTTGTTTTTGTTGCTATAAAACAAATATATGTATATACATGTATGTTGGTTTTTATTATCATCCGTGAGTCGAAAATCTGTGTGTGTGTGTGTTTTTGACAAGGATGATCTTTGCAAGGGTAAAGAAAACAGCTGATTGAGGGAATGCATTATAGTTTTTCTTGTTTGTTATTTTAAATATTCAATATCTTAGCAATATTCTTAATACATTTAATTTACAGATTTCTTTGATTGGTTACAGACTACCATATCTTAGCCTGGAACCTTGCCTAAAGACTTTTTGTTCAGACTAATAACCTTTTGATTCAGTTGCTTAATTATTTTGCTAGCTAGGTCCAAATGAACCTTGGTAATACTTGTATGATTATATCAGTTTCTCACTTTCTCTAGCTTGTTTTGTTTGCAGATTCTCAATTTAAATAATCTCCTTTTGCTTTTTGGACCAAAGTCACTTCTACTCACTTTTCTGTCTATTAAATTTTACATGTTTCCTTATGCAGAATCTATTCCAATCATGATCCACATAGATTAGGTGAATGGCTGTATTTTCTATACTATGCAGATGGCATTTTGTGTCCTAAAACATATGCAGGCTCCCAAAACACTTTTTTTTTTTGGTATTAAACTCTCTCTATCATACTATGAGTCTCCCTAGTTGTGATATAGATTAGGAATGTCAATTTGTCTTGCTCTGCTCCTGTCTCAACCTTATATCCCCTATCCCAATAATAGAACGGGGAGGGAATGGGATTTGTTTCTCCCACCTCACTTTCCCCACTTCTGTTCCAATTTTATTAATACCAATGACAGCTGCACAGGTTGCCCCGCACAGCAATGACAGCTGCCAGTCAAAACGAAGTTGTTTTCCTTTGTGGAAGATCACCATATAATTTGACTTATAGTTCCTTATACTATACAATGTGATCATGTGTACATGCAACATCTTTAAATTAAATGTTAAATTAAAAAAATGTATTACAATAATTATAAAAACTTCAACTTTCATTAAACAAATAATTAAAATACATAAACATACTCATCATAGAGAAGTACACACATGAACATAATCTGAATTTCATGATTCTACCCTTGTAGGCCCTATCCCAATAATAGAATGGGGAGGGAATTGGATTTTCGGTTAGAAAATTAGAAGAAAAATTGTAAAATACAAGACTTAAAAGGCCCATTCGGGGGCCGAAATTGCGAAATGACCACTGAAACCACCGAAACTTGGCACAGACAGCTTGTTCAAGCCTAAATAGACTTGTAGGAACAAATGGGACCTCGATTGAATCTCTGGCTAGAAAATTAGAAGGAAAATTATAAAACACAAGACTTAAAAGGCCCGTTCGGGGGCCGAAATTGCGAAATGACCACCGGAACCACCAAAACTTGGCATGGACGGATTTTTCAAGCCTAAATAGACTTGTAGGAACAAACGGGACCTCGATTGGATTTCCAGTTAAAAAATTAAAAGGAAAAATGTAAAACACAAGACTTAAAAGGCCCGTTCGGGGGCGAAAATTTTGAAATGACAACCGAAACCACCGAAACTTGGCATGGACAGCTTGTTCAAGCCTAAGTAGACTTCTAGGAACAAACGGGACCTCAATTGGATCTCCGGTTAGAAAATTAGAAGGAAAACTATAAAACACAAGACTTAAAAGGCCCGTTCAGGGGCTGAAACTGCGAAATGACCACCAAAACCACCGAAACTTGGCACGGACAGCTTGTTGAAGCCTAAATAGACTTGTAGGAACAAACGGGACCGTGATTGGATTTTTGATTAAAAAATTAGAAGGAAAATTGTAAAACACAAGACTTAAAAGGCCCGTTCGGGGGCCAAAATTTCAAAATGACCACTGAAACCACCAAAACTTGGCACAGACAGCCTTTTCAAGCCTAAATAGACTTTTAGGAACAAACGGGACCTCCATTGGATCTCCGGTTAGAAAATTAGAAGGAAAATTGTAATACACAAGACTTAAAAGGCTCGTTCAGGAGCCGAAATTGCGAAATGACAACCGAAACCACCAAAACTTAGCACGGACAGCTTGTTCATACCTAAATAGACTTGTAGAAACAAACGGGACCTCGATTGGATTTCCGGTTAGAAAATTAAAATGTAAAACACAATATTTAAAAGGCCCGTTCGGGGGCCAAAATTGTAAAATGACCACTGAAACCACTGAAACTTGGCACGGGTAGCTTGTTCAAGCCTAAATAGAGTTGTATGAGCAAACAACACCCGATTGGACTTCCCATTACAAAATTAAAATCAAAATTGTGAAGTTCATATCGAGGTTTTTTTTTTTTTTTTTTTTGGTCAATCTAATATTGTTTTTTCTTTTTTCATGTGACAGATTGGCAATAGTGGAAAATAGTTTGGGTTGCATCAGAAGATTTGATTTTGTGTTATTGGAAATATTTTGACATAGGATTTTGGTAAATGATTTATGGATTAAATGTTTAGTATCAAAATATTTGGTGTTGTGTTTTTGCAAATATTTTGACATAGGATTTTAGTAAATGACTTGTTGGTTAGATGTTTAACATCAAAATATTTGGTTGTAATTTTGAAAATGTTTTGACATAGGATTTGGTAAAGTATTTATGGGTTTGATGTTCGTAGTTTGTAAGTACTTTGGTATGCATGTTTTAGATTGCCAGAGAATTGTAATTATGTTTATTGGGATTTTTCATAGCTATTAATTTTGAATTAGTATGAATGTCTTGCACATGTGTATTATTATTTACATTACATTTGTATATATATTGTGTACAGGAAAACAGGTGTTTTGGATTATTTTGAACAGGAAAATTATTAAAATCAAAATTTGTGTACTGAATTTTTAGTGACAGGTGGTATTTTGGTCGCTGTTAATATATTTGGCGACAACATATTGTTTTTGTCGCTAAAAGTTAGTAGTTATTCCAAGAACTTTTAGCAACCAAAACTTACTCGTCGCTAAAAATGTGATTTTTAGCGACCAAATTAGTTTTGTTGTTAAATAGTACTTTTGGCGATGCATTTATTTGTCGCTAAAACTACATAGCCTATCCAAATTTTAACTTTTTAGCAACAAATTGTAATTTTATAGCGACAAAATATACGATTTTTAGCGAGAATTTTGCTTGTTGCTAAATATCTACCTACGGTGACAATTTCTGATTTCGTCGCCAATACTTTTAGTGACAGGCCTTTGGCGACAAGTTGTATTTTTGTTGCCGATTCTTTTGGCGACAGAATTTGTACTTTTGGCGACAAATTTTTGAGCCACCAAATGTGTTTTTTGTTGTAGTGTGTTAAGAAAATATATGTTTATATTTTTTGGACAATTTTTACTTATTTTATTGGCCTTTATCCAATGTTAAAGGATATAATATTTGTCCGTCTGTGACAATTTCGACTAAGATACGAACCAATTTTCCTTTAATTTTTTAAAAAAATTTATTTTATGCATGAGACACATGGAAGTAATAGAAAACAAATAAAATATTTAGAAGCAGAGGTTTGTTTTGCCAAATTTAGGAGTGTAAATTTAGCCCGGCTTGCATATGTCGAATCAAGCGGGTTCATACCAAAATTTGGGCGAGGCTAGTTCACAAGTCAAAAAATTAGACCTAGGCCCAAGCCTCTAGGGTATTCAGGTCTCGAGCCGGGCCTGAAATATATTTTTTTTTAATTTCTTTCTTAATTTTGTCCACCCAAATTTTATTTTTTTCACCAAAAATGAAACTCGACCTCGGACAGACCGGATCTTGAGTGGACCGATGGCCCTAGCCACAAGCCGAGCCGGGTTTCAAAATGACGGCACAGGCTTAGGGTCCCGAGCTGGGTTTGGGCCTGGGCCTAATCGGGTTGGGCCCACCTCGGCCACGAATGGGCTTCCGACTGCCCACGGGTCGAGAGCTATTTTTACATCCCTACCCAAATCTTTATTTATTTTTTAGTTTTTTCTGATGGGATATTTCTCACAAATCTTAAGGGTGGTTTAGGATGATCTAAATAAGTGTATTTTTTGATTTTTTACGAAAAGATGTACAGAAAAGTAGAGAGGTGATGTGATAGAAAAAAATAAAAAGATAAAAAGTGTGTACTTATTAGTACACCCTAAACAAGGCCTTAAGATACCTTTAGATAGCAAAAAAAAGAAAAAAATAAAAAATAAAAAATTACTCCCTCCGTCCCATCAAATGCAATAATTGTACTACCAAAAAAAGTTGGTTTCCCCAAAAAGGACCAATATATAAAAAATAAAAAATTATGAGAAACTATATACAGGTGAGAAAAAGAAAAAAAAATTATTAACATATAAGGGATGTAAATGTGCGTGTTATGGAATACAAATAAAAACTATGGGGTGCAAGAATTAATTGCATCCCCTCGTATATTTATAATTCCTTTTCAGTTTTCCTACTTATATGTAGCTCTCTCAAAAACAAATTATTGGATACCGTAGTCTTTTTTTGGTCTTTTACACTGATTTTGTAATTTCTCTCGCATTAAGTTTCAAAGGGACTATTGCAGTATGATTAGTAGATTAGGTATTTTAGGAATAATGCTTGGGACCCCTTTTGGGGGTCACCCCCTCACCCCTTTGTCACGTGGCGGGTGGTGATTGGAGGAGCAGGAAAAAAAAGAAAAAGAAAAAGAAAATGTAACCAATAAAAAAGAGAGAGGGTCAAAGGGAGTGAAAAGAAAAGGGGAGATGAATCATTGTTGGTATTTTAGTAGATTAGGTATTTCACTTCTAAGCGAAATCGTTAATGCTTACCTGCCAAAATTTCCAATTCCTATTATGACGTAGGACATCTCAAATTCTCGATTTCCTCACCTCACTTGTTTTTCAAAGTACACAGTGAGAGGCACAATCTTGTTTTGATTTTGAAAAATGCTTGGGATCACTAATTAGTGTTCCCACTAATTAGGTGGCAGTGGGTTCCGCCAGTAGTGATGTGATGTTTTGGTCTTGGAGTTGTATTTTTTTTTTTTTTTTTATTTTTTTTTACTTTTTTAATGAATTAGTGCTATTAGTGGTAGTGTTTTTAGTGGGATGAATCATTGTTGTTTGATTTTTTGTCCGGTTAGTGTCAAATTATTTAGTTATTTATTTATTTATTATTATTTTGATTTTCTACACGAAGAAGTATTTTTTTTTGTTTTTTAATATCATCTGAAAATATTTTTGCTTTCTGGTTAATTAGAAAAAGTTCAGAAAATGCTTTGAATCATTTTTTTTAATGATTTTCAAGTTGTCAATGTTTATTTATTTTGTTTTTTGAAAAAATATAAAATTTCAAAAAATATTTTTTTTATTTTTATTTTTGAAGAAAAATATATTTTATTTTTTAGAAAGAAAAGTATGTGCTAATAGTAATTCTCTTTTCAAACACTTAGATATTTTCATACGTGGACGAAAATTGTCATATTTTGAAATAAGGAAATTGACTATTTATAAAAAAAAAATAAAATAAAATGATAGTATCCACTTGAATACAAAACCAAAAAAAAATTAATATTTCATTATAAATAAAAATTAAATTTATAAATCACAACAAATAATATTATTATTTTTATTTGGAAACTCATTTAACTTGAAACAATTCTTTGAAATAATTTGATGAATTTCACTTACAATTAGATTTTGATCTATTAATTTTATAATATTAGAACCAAAAAAATCAATTGAAGCTATAATATTACAACAAAAAAAATAAAAATACATTTCAATTTATTCCAAAAAATAATAAACCAAATAAATAAAAATACTTTATATAATTACTGTATGTGTTGCAAATCAAAAAAAATATATATGTAATTATAATAAAATAAAATAATATAAGCTAAACTAATGAATGAAATTGAGGGAAATATAAGGAGGATATTTTAGTCTCCATGTACAAAAAGGAAAATTTAGTCAAAATCTCTTCATTGAACCCGTCTTTGGTGAAAGAACAATCTAATTTATTTTGCGGAAAACTATCAATAGGTCATAATATTTGGACTTAATTCTTATCAAATCCTATTGAAAATAAGTTTTAGTAAAATCGTTACAAAAAATAAATTTTTTTTGGCAATTTTTTATATGTCATTTAAAATTGATAATTAGTGACTTTTTTTTGTCACAGTTTTTATAAACTGTCACTAAAACTTACAATTAGTAACGTTTTTGTGTGACAAATTTTTCAAACTATCGTTAAAATTGTAAATTAGTGACCTTTTTTTTAACTGTCGCTAAAACTTATAATTAGTGGCTTTTTTATGACAAAATTTTCAAACTGTGGTTGAAAATTAATAATTAGTGACTTTTTTAATAGTGCTTAATAAAAAATGTCAATAATTATCATAGAATCTATTGGACAATAAGTCCACTTAGTAGGACTTACATGTAAGTTCTATTTTATTTTGCTTCATAAACCCCTAAAGAGGAGGCATATAATGGAGTAAGGATAGAATAAAAATAAAAAAAATAAAAAATTTCTTAGACAATATTGCCCATGCACACATACACACACGCGGCGCGCGCGCGCACGCACACACACACATATATATATATATATATCACAGAACTCTTTTGACGATGAACCACTTTATTTTATTTTATTTTATACAAATTTTAAAATGTTGTGTATGTTATTTTTGGTTGGGTCATTTAGTATGTACTCTGTTTTTGTAACGGTAAAATGTTACTATGAATCAGAGTAACATGTTACTGTCAAACAGAGTAACATGTTACTATTTAGGTCAATTTCGACGGTATTTGTTTTTATTTTTATTTTTTAAGAATTTCATAATCAATATGGATTTTGTTTGATAGATTTTGATGAGAAGATTTTAAAAACATTAATTTAATTAAAAATCAATATCTAAATCAAAAGTATATTATTTTAAAATTTAAATTATTAAATTACTCACTAAGTATGTTTTGATAATAATAATAATATGTGTTAGACTTTTAAAAAAAAAAATTATGGTTGTCTTTATGTGGGGATTTTGACCAAATTTATAAAAAAAATAAATAAATAAATAAAAATTAAAATTAAAAAAATCATTAATCCTAACAGCAGTAATAGTTTTTCCTATTTCCCATACAAATTGGAATAATTATATTTATTTAATATATTACTTAACATGTGCCCATAGAACATATGAACACATCTTAACAAAAGCCATTAATTTTTTAAAGGACAAATTACCAACACCCCATTGAGATTTGATTAAAATATGAATTTTTTCTAAAGTTTAAAAAATTACAAATTGTCCTCTAAATTTATATTTACATAACAAATGAGAGGGTAATTTGTTATCTAAATATAAACCTCAAGGAATAATTTATTATGTAAATATAAATCTCAAGGGATGAGATATAATTTCTCAAATCTAAAAAAAAAATTATATTTTAGTCAAATCTCAAATGGGGTTGGTAATTTGCCTATGTTTATTACCTTTTTGTAATTTATTTGTCCTCCCACCAGTGAAGTGTAGTTTCTCCTAAAAATAAATTTTTTGCATTATCCAATTAAAATTTATTAGTCAGTGGGCAAAAGGTCCAGAATTTCAAAATGGGTGGGAAACTCAAAATTATTTATCAACTCATTTATCCCCACTCACGCGCCTATCCAATCATTTTCCGTCGCGCCTCTCTACTCTGTCTTCTGTGCGCTCTTTTTACTCTTTTCCTTTCTCCCACGTCTCCCTTGCAAGTGATTATTCACTATTTTAGGAATATAAATATAGTGTTTAATAAGATTTTAATTAGTAGATAAGTAAAATTTACTATTTATATTAGGATTAAGAGAATAATATGAGGATTAAATAATGAGAAATTTTTTTTAAGGTCCTTAATAATAATAATTTAGAGGATAAAGGACACTCAAAAAAATAGTGATGCATCAGGTCCCTGAATAACTTGGCGCGCGTTTTTAATTATTTTGTAGACCAAAATACCCTTGCCAAAATCAACACAGAAACGAAACTCATTTCGACGTCGGAGTTCCATTCCAAACATCCAGCATTTCACGAACAGGAGAACAGCAGAATTAGGGTTTCAACATCATCTTCACCATCGACATTAGAGCTTCGTTATCTTCTGTAAAAATTATTCCCATTCCTTCCTCAAAAATTTCTCTGACCTACGTTAAAGCTTCGTTTTCACTGGTCATCATCATCTCAGTCCATCTTCGTTACGCCGCATCTTCATCTCAGGCTATATCAACTCGTCATTCAAGTTTCATCCTAACTCTGGTCAGTTTTTCTACAATGCAACTAGATTTTCTCTAGAAACACAGTTAATAGCATTTTATATTAACCTTCCATAAATTAGGGTTTCAATTTCGTAATAAAAAGCTACCTGAATTTGGAAAAAGTTATTTCTGTGTGTTTTGAACTTATTCTTGAACATGTTTGTGTGATTTTATCTGTAAATTTCTCTGGCATTTGAATTTCTCTGATTTTTGCTTGATGTATGTTTCTTCTTTCAATTTTCTCTAGTATGTTTATTTTCACAAAAATAATTTTCTGTGTTTTTATCTTATTTTTGAACATATTTCTGTAATTTTGTCTATATATTTCCCTGCCCTGTAAATTTCTCTGTAATATGTATTTTTAATTGGAATGTCTATCTTTCTCTGGAATGCCTATTACTCTCTTGCCTCTGTCTAAATTTCTCTGGTATTTATAATTTTCTCTGACCACATCACATCACTTTCCTCCCTTGAGTGTCTCTATCATTTTTAATTTTCTCTGAAATTTTAATATTATGGATTGGAATGAATGTTTCTTCTTTAAATTTTCTCTGCCATATGTATTTTGAGAAAAAGTTATTTCTCTGAATTTTGATCTTATTCTTGAACATGTTTCTGTGATTTTGTCTATGAATTTCTCTGCTTTGTAAATTTCTCTGGAATATGTATTTTTCTTTGCAATGTCTATTACTCTCTTGCCCCTGTCTAAGTTTCTATGGTATTTATCATGATTAATTTTCTCTGGTTGTGTATGTAAATTTCTCTTGCATTTTAATATTATGAATTGAAATTTCCTCAAGAATGGAAAATTTTCTCCGGAATGTATATTTTTCTCTGATATGTTTATTTTGTTCAATTCTTGGTTTCAATATGCTGTAATTCTCAGTGGCATATTTACATTACTTTGTTTATTTTATCTTGCTAATTGTGGAATGGAAATTTTCTTTCGAATGCAATGTTTACTTTTTTCTATCATTTATTTTTCTCTGGTATGTTTACTTCTATATGTAATTTTAACAATTGTTGAAAGTTTTTCTCCCATGTTTATGATGTTGTGTTGATTTTCTCTGACATTTAATTTTTAATGTCCAATTTTCTCGGGCATGTCAAATTTTCTGTAATTTTCCCTTATCTGTAATTTTCTCTGGCATCTCTAATTTTCTTTTTTCTGTAATTTTCTCCCTTAACTGTAATTTTCTCTAGCATGTCCAATTTTCTCTGGGATTTAATATTGACATCTTTATGTTTTAATCATTGTCTAGAAATGGCAAAACGTAAAAGTAGCGAAACATTGGAAACACCAAGCAAAAAACAGAAACTCTCTCAGTCTTTTTATGGGCTAAGATAAAAAAAAACAGCAGCAAAACACTAGAAACACCAAGCAAGAAAGAACAACTCTCTCAGTCTTCTTATCATCTAAGATCAAAAACCAGCAGCAAAACACCACAAACTCCTCACCAAAACGCACAAGTCCAAGGTGATGAAGCAACTAGCATCCAGATGAGTACCCCAACTTCAAAAGACTCAAGCTCAAGGGGGAAAAAACCTGTTAAACTTCACAGAAAGAGAGTTCACTACAGCATTCAATTCCGATCCAACCTCTCATCTGTCGTCTCCTTTTTTCAAACACTTAAATTCAATTCAAAACAACTTCTAGAGCTTTAGAAGACCCCATTCTGGTATTTGATCCAAGCTCTAACCACTGGAAGGATGGATCCAAAGAAATCTAGGAAATCCGATGATGATGTAGTTGCCATAATCCAATGTTACAATGAAAAAACAAAAGCATTAACAGTTGGTAAGAAGAACCTAACCTTTATAACAAATGACATGACCTTGATTTTTGGTTTGGAATGAGGTAAAGGAGCCATGTCATTAAGATACTCTAAAAAGCCAAAATCTGTATTCCTCAGGAGAAGATTCCAAAAGGACACAAGGCTCACTGGTCCTGTTCTTAAAAATGCCTTGGTCAAAGCAATGAAAGGCAAGCAACCAACTGACTTCAAAGATGTAGCAATCATTGTTACATTGTACTTGTGTGTGACCCTATTTTTTGCAACAAGTGAGAATTCAATAGGTTGGGTTTTTATAAAGTATGTGGAATCTCTTGAATCAATGAAACAGTATGATTGGCTAGAAGCAATCACATCAACATTGATTGATTCTATCATGACATTGCACAATATCATGACATTGCACAAAACTCCAGAAAAAGTTACGGGGTGTGTCATTACATTGCTGGTAAGTATAATATCCATTCAAATTTGCAGTTATCATACTTACAAATTTGTGCGTTTAGAAAATTTTATTTACTTTCATTTTCATCACAGTATTGGCTATATGAACATGCAACTATCATTGACTCGGAAGACAGTAACACAACTAACTTCCCAAGATGTGCCAAGTGGAACCTGCAAACCTTGACGAACAGCTGCAGAAGACACCATGTAACAAGCCCGCGGGGGACCTCGCTACAGCTCGGACTCGACTTTGTAGTCACGGTTCTAAGTCTGAACCAAAGAGTCCAAATCCGGCAAATCGTTTTGAGAAAACAGATTTTTGAAAGAAGTGCCAAACATGGACTGCTTTGCCAGATACAGAGTCGCCACCTAAATATTTTATTTTGGGAAATTTAAGAAACCCTGACTAGTTGCCTAAGGCCATGTGTCCGTCATCACCAAAGTTGCCTCGGCTCGGAAACTTGGGTACAATTGGGGAAGGTCACTTCGTGAGCACCCCCGCTCGCCCGGTCATAGACCGGCCTCGAAATGAGACACGCATGACAATGCATGAATTGCATGACAATGCATGTAATTGAAATGTACGACAAAGATGCATGACAATGCGTGTAATTGAAGTGTATGTCAATGCATGACTTATTGAAATGCATGACAATGCATACTATTGGGATGCATGACAATGCAAATGAATTCAAAATGCGTGACATTCAGGCAGTTATATCACATAAGCATATTGCCTCATGGTAAGCATGCTATCATGGCAGTCACTTACACACATGCAAGAATGCTAAAGCATAAGTGCTTACCGAGTACTCCAAGCTAAAAAAAGAAACTCATTAGAAATCATGCATGAATCCTAAGTATACAGAAATGCCTAATGCAACACATGCAAAAATGCAACTATAGCAGGCTCGACTACTCTAAACATGGCATATGGAATGCTACAGCTAGCATGTATTCAATTTGAAATTGAAAGTACAATGCAATTAGTATGATGCGCCGAGCCTGGTGCATGCAAAACAGATGAATGATGCAAACATGCTATCATACTGTATGCTAATTGAGATATGCCCTAAGCTAACCATCATAAGCGGATAAATAAAAGGGAGAAAGACGTGGGGTTGGAAGACATACAACACACACACGCACACTTATTACAGTTACGCCCTCGCACAAAGGGTCCAAATAAATATACAGTCCCGAATAAAAGAATATTACAGTCCAAATATTACAGTCCGAATAATATACAAATTCCTAATTAATTAACAAATTAACTAAGAAAATAAATAAAACTGGCATGCAAGCTAGGGACTGCCTCGCTTCTGACGGATGATGCATGTCCGGGTTGTCTTGCGCAGAAATCCACCGGGATGCCCCAATTAGCCTCTGTTTAGCAGTTAATCTTGGAAAGCGTGCCAAGTTTCGAAAAGTTGCTGATTCTTCATTTTGCTGCAACAGAGAGCAGGAAAGGGGCATAGCAATGTATTTCACAAATATATGCATGCCTCGATCCTCGTGCCACCAATCACGCATTCCGAGGCATGATGGCCGAGGAATCGAAATGCTCAATTCAATATAGGATGAATGCACATGAAACACAATAAAACCTAACTCCATCATAGATAATCCGGAGTGTTGGTGACTGGGGAATTGAGACGCATTTCGTCACTCGGAGTACGAAACGCACCTCGTTTCTTGTGCCCGGGCTAACTCCTATCCCGAACACGATGCAATATGCATGACATATATGAAATGCGACTAAGATACAATCCTAACATACACAATGCTATGAAAAAGAGATGCCTCGAAATGCGTGCACACGGGCACTCAAACCGAGAAAACGACAGAATGCGATCTAAGATACAACCTAGTATGCACTATGCTGTGAAAATGAGATGCCTCGAAATGCGTGCACACGGGCACGCAAACTGAGAAAACGACAGAACGCGATCTAAGATACAACCTAGTATGCACTATGCTGTGAAAATGAGATGCCTCGAAATGCGTGCACACGGGCACGCAAATCGAGAAAATGTTATATACAATGTAATGGCACGGAAATGACATATAGAATGCAACATGGACTTATACTAACATGAGAGAGCCTTAGCCACACTCACATAAGAGGCCGACGGATAAAAATGAAGTGCCTCGAAATGCGTGCACACGGGCACGCAAATCGAGGCAATGGCAGAATGCAATCTAAGATACAACCTAGTATGCACAACCGGATGAAAATGAAGTGTCTCGAAATGCGTGCACACGGGAACACAAATCGAGGCAATGGCATACACAATGCAATATGGCTAAAATGGCATATAGAATGCAACATGGACTTATACTAACATGAGAGAGCCTCAGCCACACTCACATAAGAGGCCGATGGATGAAAATGAAGTGTCTAGAAATGCGTGCACACGGGCACGCAAACCGAGGCAATGCAAAAATGCGAACTATGGCATGGGAAATGATATGCAAACATGGTAATAGAATTTAAGCACTGAAATGTGGGGGAAAACAGCCCCGAAATGAGGCGAAAACACACCCGATGCATGGAATCTCTCCCGAAATGCAAATTAGGCGCATAGAATGAACTACAGCTATACAAAGCATGCATAATTGGTACATGGAATGAAAAGAAAGAAGAAAGGTACCCCCGAAATAAGCATTTTACTAGTACAAAACATGGCCAAAAAGCAAGCAAAGATAGGGCAAAATTAGCATGCGAAAATGGCCCTAAACATGGGATTCAGAAGCAACTCATAGCTGCTGTCCTCAAACAGGTTAGGACCCTTCAACAACATTGAAGAGGGACCAAAAATAAGCACTTTCACAGAACTGTAAAAACCTCAAAAACAAACATAGATAAGGCTAAGTTCTTATGCAAGAAAAAGGGCCAAAAGGTGGCCAAAGAGGCAAGTGGTATATGCACAGACCAAAGTGAAAAATTCCCTTCTACAACATTGAAGAGGGACCAAAAATAAGCACATTTACAGGACTGTAAAATCTCCAAAACAGTATACAAACATGCTAGAAATGCAATGCAAAATGAGGCTCAAAATAGGCTATAACATGAAGTATGCAAAATATTCCACAAACGGCCAAAGACCCTTATTGAAACATGTTAAGAAGGTCAAAATAAGGCCATCCCCAGGCTTGTAAAAAGACCAAAAATAGAAGCATGATAGGCGGCCAAAGCATGCAAAAATGGGGACCAAAAGAGAGATATAACATGAAGTGACATATGGAGGTCCCAAACAGTGTTGAGCCCTTCTTCAATGTTGAAGAGGGGCTCAAAATAAGCCTATTTACAGAACTGTAAAACACCCAAAAATGTAGCATATGGTTTCCAAAGCATGTAAGAAAATTGACATTCAATGAATGAGCAGTGCAATATGGGGATCAAACCAGGGTTGAAGCCCTTAATCACAAGTGAAATGGCCTCAAAAGAAGCCACTTCAGTTATGGCGGCAGCTCACGCAAAATCATAGATAGCTTACTAAAAAGAACAAAAGAGCCAAAAAGGGAAAGATGTCAACTACCCCTTGAAGATCAAACTTTTGTGCTTTCTTGGACCAATTTGTTGCTCTTAGCTGCTGGAATTCCTCCCCTTGCTGGCTGGAATGGAGTGGTGGTGTAGGGCCTTGGTGGTGTGAAAGAAATGGTAAGTGTAAAGCTTGAAGTTTTCAGGAAATGAGAAGAGATGAAGAGGATTTCTTGTACTTCAAGCTTGAAGAAGCAAATTTTCACCTCAAAAGATGTAGTGGAAGCTGTTATAATGGACCAAAAAAGGGGTGTAAAGGTGGGGAAAAGGCAGACAACTTTCCCCACAAAATATCCCCCGGATAAAGATATTTTCTGGGGGATAAAGCCCTAACACGCCTGTAATAGTGCACAGTTTGAGATGCTCGCGCCAGGTATTTTTACTGCAGCGTGGCCGACCGGCACACCCTAGCCGGCGGCTAGGGGTCAAAGGGTCAGCCTGATTAGTGCCGGCACACACTGATGGCTGTCTCCTAGTGTGTACAGACACAACCCTTGTGGTTAAAAGTCCAAGAAAAGGTGGTTCGAGGTTCAAACAATTAGCTCGGGAAAGTAGGGGTTCAAAAGGGTCAGGTGGAATTAACTGCCGGGCCCCAACTTTTGGTCCTCCCTATATGGTACATCACAAAATATGTGGTTTGGGGTTTGAAGAAAATGGTCCAAGGTGTCAACATTGGCCCGGAAAGTGCGAAAGCGAGTGTCGGAGGGCGAAAAATGGAATTACATGGTGCCCAAGATAATTGCTGGCTCCCATCCTCCAGTGCCTCCCTGTGATAAAACAGAGGTACCTGCCAAAAATGAACAAGAACCGATGCAAAACGAACCCTCGGGGGCCAAAACACGCAGTTCGGGGTCCCGAAAATGGGCTGCTAAGCACCGAAAGTGGCGTTCGGCCACGAAGTGGGTTTCTCAGACCCCAGTGTCCCTCAAAAGGGAGAAAATAAGACATACGCCGAAAACCAGAGCAAATGGAGATGGTTAAGCGGTCCCGAACTGGGGCACACGGCCAACGGTCCCGAGAAATCGGAAACCGGACTCCGAAATGGGCAAAATGGCCTGCGGCCACAAAATGTAGCCCACGGCCACTGAGAGATGGTCTATGGGACCTCTCCCTCCCCTCGGGAAAAGAAACAGAGAAAACCGAGTCTGGTTCGCAAACCGAGACAAGGCACAGAAGAGGGTTCGAAAATCCGGAGGTAGGGCTTACGGCCGCGACTCTGAGACGTCTGAACGAGCACGATATGCAACGTCACCGAGCGCTCAATCGGTGATGTCTAAGTCTTAAGGTTGGTCAAAAATGGGGTGTCTACACACTAGTCCACTCTCTTGCACCTCGACAGGTTAGATTCCTATTGCTACTAAAATCTCAATGAAATTCCAAAATTTCTCTGACCACTGCATTGTTTCGCTCCTTGTGCATTGATTGATTAAGATCAATTTTCTTTGAACTATCAATTTATGTTTTCTTCTTTGGTTACCACTGGTCTATTTCTGCCATTGTAATCAATTTTCTCTGCCATCCAAATTTCTCTGACCACAATTGTAACACATTAACTTCTATGCCCTGATTGATTTTCTCTAATATCTGAATTATGTCGGTTGTTTCATAATTTTCTCTGGCCCATAAAATTTTATCTCCTTGTGTGTAATTTTCTCTGCCCATAACTTATGTGCCTTGTATTTTTGACAAACACTGTTTATTTCTACCATTCTAATGAATTTTCTCTGGAATCTAAATTTCTCTTACACAATTTTAGTAAAACATTAACTTATATGCCTTGATTGATTTTCTCTAATATCTAAATTATGTTGCTTGTTTCATAATTTTCTCTACCTCGTAAAATTAACTCCTTGTCTCTAATTTTCTTTGGCCCATACAATTTTCTCTGAAGTTTGTTTCCCATTAGTATCATTTAGATGAATTTTTTTTTCCTTATTTGAATTTTTTCTCTCAGTGAATTTTGTTACATTTGTCTAATAAAAGAGTCTTCTGTTACAGATAAATAACAAGCAGCTAGTCAAAAACCCATCAGAGGAGTTCTGTCTTGGCAAAAAGACGAAGAAAGAATCAAAAAAGGCAATTGTCAAATTCAAGGAGACATTATGAGATCCATCTGAAGATGGAGGAAATGAACAAGCAGAAGGCAACATAGAAGAATACGAAGCCAGCAATGGACAAGAACATCAAGCAAGCAGTGGAGAAGAAGAAACCAGAGAAGAAAGTGAAGAAATAGAAGCAGAAGACAAAGAACAAAATGAACAGAAAGAAGAAGACAGTGAACAAGAAGATGAAGAAGAAGATGAACAACAAGAAGAAAACAAGGAGAAAAGTGATGAAGAAGAACATAATGAGCCGATGGACCAACAACGTGATAGCATTTGTGGCTCAACAATGCATTAGCCTAAAGAATTTGAGAAATCAAAGGATGCCCAAATCGTTGATCTACGTCAAAGACTGAAGGCACTTTCTCAATCTAAAAAAGAAGAAGAGAGAAATTGGATTGAATTACTTGCTGAAAAGGATATTTAAATAAGAATCCTGACATCACTTAACTCAGAACTTCAAGAAAAAGAAAGCACAATCCAAATGAAACTAAGGATGTTGGAGGTTGAAAAAGCAGACGATACAAAAACAATTCAACAGTTGAGGTGTTTAAATTTGGAGCTTGAAACTGAAAATGCTAAATTGCATGAACAAGTTCAAGAATTATCCGTCCAACTAGCAACACAACCATACCGAACACCAACACAACTTCAACCACAAGGTCAGTGAAAATCTTGAGTCACAAAAAGTTATGTCCTTGTGTCAACATAACTCAGAAAAATTTCTATTTATTATAATTTTCTCTGTCATTGGTAATTTTCTCTGGAAGTTATATTTCTCTGAACACATTAGTTATATTTCTACTGCTCATTTTATTTTCTCTGTATATTTTCTTATTCCATTTTTGGGGTTTGTTTGATTTTCACTGTGTATAGTTGGAATGCAAGTGGAACAACAACCGACAACCCAACAAGAAGAAATGGCACACAAAGAACAACCGAAACAAAAGACAAAAGTCTATGGTAACTGCAAAATATTGAATCAAATAAATTTACATATTGAAATATCATCTGTTACTTCAGAGAAATTTCACTTTTCCTAATATTTTCACTGTCTACAACAGAGAAATTTAACTTGTATCGTCCCAAGGGGATGTTTATATGATCATGTAATCTGTAATGCTTTGTGTTGGTACAAAGCAATCATCAAACTTAACAGCTGCAAAGCAAGTTGAGCAAAGCACGAAGGACAAAGAAGTGCTTGATGCTGATGCGTACGTCTTGCCTCAACCTATAAACATCAGAAAATCTTGGGTCTTTCCACAAACTCTTCCGATTTCAAGATTGATAAAAGATCATGTAAAAGACATCTTGCAGCACATATCAAATGTGTCTTGACTTGAGTAAGTACAACAAACAAAATAGAAGATAACAAATGACAAACTACAAACTTATATTGAATTAACAACAATTCAATCCCTTCTTTGTCATCTTGTAGGGATTTAATTTGGACAAGTGAGTTGAATCTCATTACCTTTGAAGACATTGAAAACCTAATAAAGCAAAAAGAAATTGCCAACAATGTAAGTCTTTCCCTTTCATCAAAATTTCTCTGCAATGTTCCATCAGCCTTTATAAACAAATATTACAATTATAAATCATATTTTTCAGGTCATTGATGGCTATGGAGAGATCCTTTTGGCTGACCAAATGAGAGAGAGACAACAGCCACCTCATCTTTGGGTTAAATTTTAAGACCAAAAAAAAAAAATTGTCACAATAGCCTAAATTTCTTGTAGTGATGGTCAAGATATTTAAAATACTTTAATTATTAATTATGTGAACAAATAATATTGACATCAAAATTTTTTTGCTTGTTTTGATAGCATAAAAAACCTTTTGAAGAGATTATACTTCCTAGTATGACACCCTCAGGTGTGTTTTACCTTAAATTTTTTATACTAAATTTAAGTTCTATCATGCGAGACTAATTTGTATATAATAAGTTAAATGTTACAGGTTAAAGGCATTAAAGTAAGGAAATGAAAAATTAGGCTTTGGTGATTATCACATGAATCAAGTTGAATTTTATATCCTAAATTTAAGTTCTATCATGCGAGACTAATTTGTATATAATGAGTTCAACGTTACAAGTTAAAGACTTTAAAGTAAGGCAACGAAAAATTAGACTTTAGTGATTATCACGTGAATCTGCCAAAATTTAGGAAATGATTAAAGCAATATCCTTAATTATGTAATTCCTTATCAATTCCTTAGTTATAGGATATTTCTATAATCTTTTATTATTTCCTTGTTAATGTTTTTACTATATATATTGTACAACTATGATGAATGAATTGACTCAGAAAATTATTCCATGATTGTGTTTACTGATATGGTATCAGAGCCTCCTTCAATATCCTTTTCTTAACCCTAGGAATTGAAGTAGGTCTTGTATTCACAATTGTTCTTGTTTCTGTTCATATCATTCCGCTGAAAATTTTTCTTTTAGTGCCATCATGACTGAAGTAGGTGGTGCTAAATCACTAACGAAGACCGAGTCTGGTCTACATTTGCCGGAAACTTCCTATCTCATCACTCCGGAATGGCTTGACGGTACCAATTATGTGGAGTGGTCTTTGAATGCCTGAAATAAAATCCATAGGAGAAAACGTTGGGGTTATATTTCGGGTACCAAGGTTGTTCCATTAAATAAAAAGTCGGAAGAGTATGAAGAATGAAAGAATGAAAACTGCTTGGTCAAATCTTGGCATCTTGATGCGATGACAAAGGATATTCGGTCTCTCTTTCTTCGATTGTCTATGGCAAAGGAGATATGGGAGGCGATTAAAAATACGTATTCGGTTGATTAGGATGTATCAAAAGCTTATCAACTTCATTGCGAGGTATTTTCTGTCTGCCAGAATGGAGGTTCTGTTATTTCTTATTTTGGAAAATTACAGAAAATATGACAGGAGCTTGATGATATTGATGCCTGTATTATGGAGTGTACCAATGATATTGCTATATACACCACGGATGTTAATTCCGAACACATGTATAAGTTTTTGGCTGGTCTTGATCCTCACTGAGATGGGGTTTGAGGTCGTATACTGTCAACAAAACCACTTCCTGGTATACAGGCAGCTTATGCTATGGTTTGTTCAGAAGCTAATCGCCAAGATGCTATGCTTGGAGGAAATGTTGGAGAAGGGGGGCTGTAATGGTTTCTCGGAAGACGACCATCTCAAAGAAGGATAAAAAAATGTACTCACTGTCATGGTACTGGTCATACGGTGGACACGTGCTTCCGACTCCATGGGTATCTAGAATGGCATCCAAAGGGTAAGAAAGCATCCCATAAAGAGGTGGACTCTAATCCAAAAGAAAATCTAGCCACAACTCTTGCATTCACTGCTAAGTCTGGTATGTGTTTTTCTAGAAATAGTGATTGGATAATTGACTTGGGCGCAACAGACCATATGACTTGTGATCATTATAGGTTTAATTATTTATTTTCTAAATGTTCCAAAGTCACTATTACCACTATTAATGGTGTATCATCTCCAGTTATTGAATTTGGTACAGTTCCATTTTCTTCCACGTTAGAAATAAAGGATGTCTTATTTGTGCCATCATTAAATTGTAATATTCTTTCTGTGAATCAACTAGAAAAATCTCATAATTGTGTTGCTCTATTTTTCCCTGCTCACTGTGTCTTTCAGAACATCCATACTAGGGAGAAAATTGGCAGTGGTAGACAAATGGAAGGGTTGTACTATCTTGAAGACGAATTCCACCATTCCAATAAAAAAGGGCAAGCTCTTATGGTAAATGGAGATTCGTTGAATAAGAAAAATGAGGAAATTTGGCTATGACATAGGAGACTGGGGCACCCTTCCGTTGGCTATCTTAGGAGATTATTTCCATCATTGTTTCATGGCTGTAATCTTTCAGATTTTGTTTTCGAAACTTGTGTAAAGGCAAAAAGTCATCGTTCTACTTTTCATTTGAGTGATCATAAAGTAGATTTACCTTTTTCATTAGTTCATTCAGATGTTTGGGGACCGGTCCCAATTTCTACTCTTAGTGGGATGAAGTGGTTTATAACTTTTGTTGATGATTGCACTCGCATGACTTGGGTTTATCAAATGAAACACAAGAGTGATGTTTGTTCAATTTTTCGCTTATTCTATCAAATGATAACTACTCAATTTGGTGTTCCAGTATTCTAATAATGGTGGTGAGTACGAAAAGAAAGAATTGATGGAATTTATGCACTCTGAAGGGATTATTCACCAACATCTTGCATAGATTCTCCTCAACAAAATGGTATTGCCGAGCGAAAAAACCAACATTTATTGGCAGTTACTCGATCTCTTTTAATTGGGGGTCATGTTCCCATTTACTTGTGGGGGTGAAGCTTTGAATTCGACGGTCTATTTAATAAACCATACGCCATCCTGCGTTCTTAATTTTCAGAGACCATTGGATGCCCTTTCTGATCATAGCACTCTTCCACCGGTGGTGTTTTTGGCTCCACGAATTTTTTGGTGTGTAGTTTATGTTCATTTGTATCCCCGCCAACGGACTAAGCTTGAGTCTCGGGCTTTGAAGTGTGTTTTTGTGGGCTATGGAAACACTAAAAAAGGCTACAAGTGTTATGATCCTACCACTCGGAGGCTTTATGTTTCCATGGATATCACCTTCCACTAGAACGAACTTTTTTACCAGGTGCCGACTTCTAGTTTACCATTTCAGGGGGAAAATTCAGAAGGAGTGATCAATTATGAAGAACTGGAGGCATTTTTTACCAACAATTCGGACAATATTTCTTCGTCCGGAGCTTCTTCAGGACATAGTGAATTTTCAGATTAAAGGGAAGAGTTATCAATTGTTGAACCAGAGACTACTCATATTGTAGATAATGTTAAACTAGAGACTTCTCATATTGAAGATCCTGGTCTTCATGACAGTACAATGCCTCCCATCAATTCAACATAACCACTAAGCCAGTCTTCTTCTAAGATTCCTCTAGAGGTATCCACTAATCCTAATTCCACTTGTAGTGATGATCTTTTTTCTAAATCTCACATGTCTCAATATTGTCTTCCACTTCATTCTAATCGTGGTATACCAGCTGTTAAATGTGAGCCTGATCCTAAATCCAAAGTTTGATATCCCATTAGTAATCATGTGTCTTGTCACAAACTATCCAAGTCATATGTATCTTATGTGCTACAGTTATCATCTATCTCTATTCCTAGTAAAATACAAGAAGCTCTAGCAGATGATAGATGGACTCAAGCCATGGCAGAAGAAATGACGACGCTTGAGAAAAATGATACTTGGGAGCTTGTGACTTTACCAAAAGGGAAAAAAAAAATCGTGGGATATAGATGGGTCTTTGTAGTCAAGCATAAAGCAGATGGGTCAATTGAGAGGTATAAAAGCTCAATTGGTTGCGAAAGGATATACGCAATCTTATGGGGTTTGCTACCAAGACACTTTTGTATCTGTTGCCAAACTTAATACAGTTCGAGTGCTCCGGTCTTTGGCAGTGAACCGAGATTGGCCACTTCTTCAGTTTGATGTAAAAAATGCTTTTTTGCATGGAGATCTTACAGAGGAAGTGTTTATGGACCCCCCTCCAGGTGTGAAAAAATATGAAGATGTTACAATGGTGTGCAAAATCAAAAAGGCGTTGAATGGGTTAAAACAGTCTCCAAGAGCTTGGTTCAGGAGATTTACCAAGTCTATGAAGAGCTTTGGATATAAACAAAGCAACTCCAACCATACTTTATTTTTAAAGCACCAAATAGGTAAGATTATTGCTTTGATTATATAAGTTGATGATATGGTGGTGACAGGAGATGATTAAGAAGAAATTGAGAACTTACAATGACACTTGGCCCTAAAATTTGAAATGAAACAACTTGGAGATTTAAAATACTTTCTCAGAATCGAGGTAGCCCACTCAATGAATGATATTTTCTTATCTCAACGAAAATACATTCTTGATTTGTTAACTAAAATAGGTATGCTTGCCTGTAAGCCTGTGAATACCCCTATTGAACAAAATCACAAGTTGTTTAATTGTTTGCATGCAACTTCTACTGATAAAACCAAGTACTAGAGACTTGTGGGAAAGTTAATTTATTTGTCCCATACTAGGCCAGATATTGCTTATTCAGTATGCATAGTGAGCCAATTTATGCATGATCCTCTTAAACCTCACATGGATGCTGTGGAATGCATATTGCGATATTTGAAGTCTGCTCCGGGTAAAGGTTTGTTGTTCATCAAGAATAATCACTTGAATATAGAAGGTTACACTGATGCAGATTGGGCCGGTTCATCTGATGACAGAAAATCTACAACAGGATACTTTACTTTTGTAGGGGGCAACCTTGTGACTTGGAGGAGTAAAAAACAACCAATGGTAGCCAAGTCCAGTGCAGAAGCTGAATATAGGGGCATGACTTTTGGAGTATGTGAGTTACTATGGTTGAAGAACTTACTTAAGGATTGGGTGTTCACTCTCAAGAGACAATGAAGTTGTATTGTGATAACACTTCTGCTATAGAAATTGCTCATAATCCAGTTCAACACGATTGGATGAAGCATGTGGAAATTGATAGACATTTTATTAAGGAAAAACTTGAAGCCAAAATTATTGTTTTTTCGTTTGTGAAGTCTAAAAACCAACTAGCCGATGACCTTACCAAAGCTGTCGCTAGCAGTGTTTTTGGTTACTCTTTAGACAAGTTAGGCATGTGCGATATACATGCTCCAACTTGAGAGGGAGCGCTAAAATTAAGGATATGATTTAGGCAATATCCTTAATTATGTAATTCCTTATCAATTCCCTAGTTATAGGATATTTCTATGATTTTTTATTCTTTCCTTGTTAATGTTTGTTCTATATATATTGTATAACTATAATGAATGAATTGACTCAAAAAATTATTTCACAATTGTGTTTGTTGATAGAATCAAATTGCAACATTAGACTTGTTTTAGTGGAATGAATTTTGTATAATACATTAGACTTGTGATTTTGATTAAGGATGCAGTGGTTATTTGACTAGGTTTAAGTTGCACCTATTTTGCTGACAACTTTAGTAAATATGTATTGATTTGTGTATTCAATTTTGCTAGAACTACATACAGGTAGTTCTCCAATGAAGAGGCAATGACTAGTGAAAGTTAGGCTATTTTCTTTTTTGTTCCTCCTCTTTTTATTTTATTTTTTTTTCATTGAAAAAATAATTACTCATGCATTTGAATTAGTGTAGAAAATCATGATTTTATCATTTTTATTCATTTTCTATTTTGTTTATTTTTTTGTAAATATATGGATTCATTTTTGGGATTTTAATTTGAATAGAAGTTTGTCCCTGTTTTTTTGGAGCTCAAACTCACTTCTGTAAATGAGGTAAGACGAACTAAGTTTGAGTTATTAAATTTCCTAAGGAGCCAAGCTCGAACAAAAAAATTTAAGTTCGAATTGAGCTCAAGCGAAGCTTGTTCATACCGAGCCAAGCTTGAATAATATAAAGGGCAAATTACACAAATAGTCCCTATAGTTTGGGACTTGTGTTACTTTGGTCCCTGATTTTTCAATTGTGACACATTTAATCCTGAATTTTGAATCTTGTTCCAAATAAGGACAATTGATTATATAATTAGATTTTTCAAGGTTAAAATTGTCAATTTGATAAAATATAAACTAATTTGACAAAAATAAATATGAAACAAATATTTTTGAATTTTTAAAAATTATTTCTACCTACTAAAAATAAAATTATGTAAAATTGATAAATCTTTTAGACATTTATTTATTTATTTTTACCAAATTAATTTTTATTATGTGTTTGATGATGATCATGCAAAATTAATTTTAAAAAATTAATTATGTAATTTTTATTAATTTTACATAATTTTATCATTGGTGGATAAAAATAATTTTAAAAAAATTAAAAATATTTTTTTGACATTTATTTTTGTCAAATTAGTTTATATTTTATCAAATTGACTATTTTACTCTTGAAAAATCTAATAATATTTTCAATTGTCCTTATTTTGAACAAGATTTAAAATTCAGGGTCAAATGTGTCACAATTGAAAAGTCAAGAACCAAAATAACACAAATTCCAAACTATAAGAACTATTAATATAATTAACTCTAATACAAAATTCTGTTTTGCTCAGCTCCACTCATCTCATTTATAATCCTTCCCACATGAAGCTTCATAATTTGAAAAATTATTCATTGATTTAAAAACATCACGTGATAATATCTCTAAACAATTATAAATTCTCATATTTTTTAATTACTTAGGCCTCGTTTGGAAACAGACTATTTTAGTAATTTTTTAACTTTTTACGAAAAGATATACAGAAAAATAAAGAAGTGATGTGACTAATTTTAGTTGACTTTTTGACTAAAATAACCACTCTCCAAACGGGGCATTAATATAAATTTATAGAGGTTATCTCACCACTCATCAAATTATGTGAGGCGTAACTTCTTAAGTCTTTTTTTTTTTTTTTTTTGTTACAGGAAAATTTTTTTTACAGGAAAATTCTCCCTATCCTCCCGCAGGTCCAAGGCAACGCCCCTTGCAGAGATCACCAAGGTGTCCTGTTAGCCGTTCCGAGCGAGGAGACTATAACGTGAAAACTTGTCCCGACCTCCCAGGACAAGCTCCGCTTAAGTCAAGACTCGCACAGCGGGAGAGTATTGAACCCACACCAAAACCAAGTGCTGATTAAACAACTTGAAGTTCAACTTCCTAACCAACTATACTTTGCCCAAAAAATTGATCCAAAAAAAAAAGAATTGAACTCATGACCTTGGAATTTAAACCCCAAGTCTTAACCACAATGCCACTCCCTTTGCCTGCCAATTGCTCTGACAAACGGCGCCTTTTTGCGCTGTACAGTACTTTCTTTTTTTCAACACGTTTGTCAATGTTGACGCACCGACAAAATCCATCCAAATATCTTCCATAATTTAGTAGTCGTTTCGCAAGTGGATTAGGGGTGACTTGAGATTAAAATAATTATAGAAATAGGATTAGGGGTGAATTTAGATTAAAATAATTTAATTTTAGTTGACTTTTTGACTAAAATAACCACTCTCCAAACGAGGCATTAATATAAATTTATAGAGGTTATCTCACCACTCATCAAATTATGTGAGGCGTAACTTCTTAAGTCTTTTTTTTTTTTTTTTTTTTACAGGAAAATTCTCCCTATTCTCCTGTAGGTCTAAGGCAACGCCCCTTGCAGAGATCACCAAGGTGTCCTGTTAGTCGTTCCGAGCGAGGAGACTATAACGTGAAAACTTGTCCCGACCTCCCAAGACAAGCTCCGCTTAAGTCAGGACTCGCACAGCGGGAGAATATTGAACCCACACCAAAACCAAGTGCTGATTAAATAACTTGAAGTTCAACCTCCTAACCAACTATGCTTTGCCCAAAAAATTGACCCAAAAAAAAAAAAATTAAACTCATGACCTTGGGATTTAAACCCCAAGTCCTAACCACAATGCCACCCCTTTGCCTGCCAATTGCTCTGACAAACGGCGCCTTTTTGCGCTGTACAGTACTTTCTTTTTTTCAACACGTTTGTCAATGTTGACGCACCGACAAAATCCATCCAAATATCTTCATAATTTAGTAGTCGTTTCGCAAGTGGATTAGGGGTGACTTGAGATTAAAATAATTATAGAAAGAGGATTAGGGGTGAATTGAGATTAAAATAATTGTAGAAAGATAAAATAAATTTTTTTAGTTTTAAATTAAAAAAATTATCATATTTAAATTATAATTATTTTTTTTATAAAAATTAAAAAAATTAAAAAATCTATCTCAAAAATTAAAAAATCAAATAATCAACTCCCATTCCAAATGAAACCTAAATAATCCTCTCAAATCTCATCTCATATCTTGCAATTGAGACACAGCATCAGCCATCAAACTCCCCTTTTTCTCTTTCGTTTCCCACCTGCATCACGTTCCAAAAAAAGGATTCTTTTGAAATGTGAGTTAGTAGTAACAAAAAAATTTAATTTTTAATTCATTTTAAATCACATTATTTTTTTAATTTCTACATATTTTTTAAGAAAAAATCAAAAAAAAATTAAATTGTTAACTTTTAACTACCTTCTAAAAACACTCCAAAAATAATAAACAAAAGAAGACTTTTTTTGACTATTTTAGTCACAAAAGACAAAATAGGTTATTTTAGCCACAACAAACAAAACATCACATCCAACCCATAATCATTGCACTATTCTCTCACAAAAAAAGTCAAAAAATTCAAAAAAATAAAAAAATTCTTCCCAAACCAAGCTTTTTAGCCCAGGCTAAAATAGCTAAAAAAAACTAAAAAGCCAAAAAGTCAACCCACTTTCCAAACGGAGGCTGAAACAAAATAAACAAAATACTAGAATCAATAATTATGAGTTTTAAAAGTATGTTAATTTTATTTTTTTTCAAACATTTTCAGTCTTGTGTAGATAAATCTACAAAGTAATTTTTTTTTTTAAATATTCTAAAAAAAAGCCAAAATAAGTCAAGAGAAAATCCATTATTTTTTATTAATTTTTTTTCTTTTTTGAAATTTTTAGTAGAATTTAAAAAGCTAAAACTTTTTGAATTTTTTAACTTGTGAGTTAAGCATTGAGCCTTTAGCCTGTGATGAGCATTGAGCCTGAGTTCACTGAAGTGAAACTTCTACAGGGATGAAGTCAGTGCTGGCTATAAAAGCAGGGCATCACCGTGGGTCTCAGGTATGTGTGTGATATACAGTGAGCAGTGAGTATTTTCTTGTGAGTTAAGCACAATTTGCTATCTTTGAGACATATTTGATTACTGACTTGATCGTTGGAGTACCCTGGGTGGACGAACCACCGCTGGATTCTTATCTTTCTGTGACAAGTTGTTCGGGCTTAATCTATTTCGCCAGTGCTTTCCAGCTGAGTTCCCTATTTGATTGTGTGGTCAAAAATCAACACTCACACTTATAAATTCATAATTTATTCCAAATATATTTGTGATAGAGATTAAATTAATAAAGTGTAGGGTTCGTAAGTAAAATAAATTTAAATCAATGATTTCTTTTTTTGAGCAAATTTTGAGTTGGTAATAGTAGATTTATAATGTTGTTGATGTTACTACCAAATGAGAAATCATAACTTACACATTTTCAACTATTCTAAAAGGATGAGTCACCATGTCCCATATGTAAAATTTTTAATTCAAATTGAATCACAAAAATATGTAAAAAAATTTAATAGGTCATTGATTCAAACCAGCACATAAAAAATTGTCACACGGTACTCAATAATTTAAGTGTGTAAATAAATTCATTTTAAGAAACATTTTCCCAATACTCTAATCGTCAATAGACATGCAAAAACATAAGCCAATTGAATATCATATAAGAATAGATATCATTCTATTAAAAAAAAAAAAAAGAGGAAGCTTAACTTTGAATAGTTTTTATTATAACCCTTTAACTTCTAATTTTCCTATTTAAGTTGTCCAAGTTTATTTATCAATTTAGTCCCTACCACTTTGATCTAGTTTTCAATATGATCCTCATAACTTTAAAATTTTGTATTTAAGCAGAACACTTATTTTATTTTCAATACAATGATTTAAATAAGTATATTTTTTAACTTTTTTATGAAAAGATGTGCAAAAAAAAAAAAAAAAACAAAGAAGTAATGTGACCCAAAAAAGATAAAAAGATAAATAAAAAAAAAGTACACTTTTGTAGGAAATGCCAAATAGTGCCTAAATCTCAAACTTATGTATTTATTTTTTATTTTAGTCCTTCAACTTTATAATTGAGTCAATGTAGTCCAAATATCACATTATTAAATAGAAAAATTAGTGAAACATCTCTCTCAAATTTTTGGTAATAATAGATGTCCAATATGTTTTTTCTGACGAGTTAAAATTTCTCTGTAAAATTTATGATTTTTTTTTTTCTTGTGAAATTAAAATTTCCATGTGCCGAAATTTCTGTGTGAAAATGTTGACGGATCCCAACTATTATGAAAATGTTGTATGTCCTTTATCTTATAAAATCTTAATATTAAGAACCTTAAACTAAAATCCTTCATTAAATATGAAAAAAACTATAAATTTTATATAATTTTCTTTCTAATTAACCTATTATTTTGGTTTTACACTAAGAAAATGATCAATAAATATGAAATTATTACCCATTTAATGTAAAACATTATTCTATCTCAAAAGGTAAATAATTTCACCAAAAAATTGTTAGTAGTTTTCACTCGTATATTTTTCCTTATATTTAAACTATTATTTTCTTAGTTTAAATCTTAAAATTAAATAAATTAGGCAATACATAATAGGTTTTTTAACATCAATGTTAAGGAGCACAAGTCAGCAAAGTCAGCAGCAAACCAAAGCACCAAAGCAGAGGAGAGTTACAGTCAGCTCAAAACAGAATTAGTTAGAAAACAGAATTAGTTAGACAGTTATGACTTAATCAGAGTTAGGTAGCTTGGTTATATTTGAGTTACATGTAAACTGTAGTTAAATAATAGTTACACAGGTATTCTCTATAAATATGTATATGCACTACTGTACTCGTGTTGTGAAAAAATAGAAATAAAAACAGATTCAGTTTTCCTTCAGTTTTCCTTTAATCAATTAACACAGACCAGATTATACTGACTTAATTATTAAAGTTGGTGGATTTAAATAAAAATATATATAAAGTTCAAGTGTCACTTTAATCTGGAAAAAAGTTTGGAGGGCTTAAACAGAAACTATAAAAGTTTGAGAATATCACATTGAAAACTAGATCAAAATTAAAGATAGTAATTGATAACATACTCTAATATTATAGATAAAACTATATTGCTAAGGTTTCGTTCCACATTTATAATAATAAATTAAACTTAATTCTTGTAGAATACAAAATAGATAAGGGAAAGACGATTGGAGAGACCGGAGGTTGCTATAAAGTTTTATTTTGTTGATAAAAAAAAAGGGGTAAATTATGTAAATAGTCCATATAATTTACACGATGTTTTTTTTTTGTCCATGTAGTTTCAATTTTCTTGATTTTGCCACTTAATTTAACGGATTGTGTCATTTTAGTTCAATAAATAACGGTTGTTAAGTTAATTTAACGGAAGGTCGAAAAATGTGTCAATTTGGTCCCTGTACTTTACACGATGTGACAATTTGGTCTCTGTAGTTTCAATTTTCTCGATTTTGACACGAACTAAATTGACACATTATGAAAAATACATGGACCAAATTGACACATTGTTTGACTTTCTGTTAAATTAACTTAACAACCGTTATTTATTGGACTAAAATGATTGATTCCGTTAAATTAAGGGACAAAATTGAGCAAATTGAAACTACAATGACCAAATTGACACATCTTGTAAACTACATGAACTATTTGCATAATTTTCCCAAGAAAAAAAAAAGGTTCGTGGGGATTACCATGGAACTTGCTTTTCTTGCAGTCCAATTGGAGGGACAAGTGGGTGCTATTTGGCCCATAAGAATCATTACGTGTTTCGATGACCTGAATCGTTAATTTTGTAGGTCTTTTGTGTATATTATTTGCAAAAAAATAAAAAAATAAAATAAAAATAAAAACTTAAGTTGATTAAAAATGGTAATATGTTCAATTTATTGCATTTGTGTGGAATAAATGAACAGCAGTGTGTTTTTCAAAATAGACAATATTTTTTTTATGCGATAAATTGAATATGCTTGTTGTAGCTAGAACTAATTTTTTGTGTAGATAAACAGTTTGAATCTTTGAATGTGACATGTGGTGAGCACCACAACTCCATGCAACACTCTCCAAATCAAATATTAGAAAGAAACCCAACTCAATTTGAAATAATCACAACTGTGAATCCTACTTGATCCAAGACCATGTCTATTTGCAAATTAGGTTGGAATAGGATCATGATTAGAGTAAAATTGACTAAAGGGATTACTAGCATAATGATATTAGATTGGAGATAATAAAAAATTAAAAAAAAATTATATTTGTTTGTACACTAGTACAATGATAATAGGTGGTTGTAAATTAATGAAATTATGTAAAAATGTGATTTTGTTATTTTTGTGGGTGTTTGGGAAGTGAGTTTTTTTGGTAGGTTTTTTTAGTTATAAGATATTATTGGAGAAATTTTTTTTTTGTGTTTGGAAAGATAGTTAGTTTTTTTGTAGTTGGATGTGATGTTTGTGAGAAAAGAAGTGAAATAATTATGAGGTTTGATGTGATATTTTGTTTGAATTTTTTTTTTTTTTTTAACTAATTTGTCTTTTAGTGAAAAAAAAAAAAAAAAAAACTAACTTCCCAAACTAACTTCCCTAAACAAAACCTAAAAACCTAAAAACAATACCTAAGAGATATGTCAAACCAAGAAACAAAAGTTTCTGAACAAAACCAGTTGAAGGTTTATAGGGAGAGTGTTAACTAAGCTTTTCCTCAAAACAGTTGTGTTAGAACACAGCATGTAGAGGGAGGCATATTGGATGGCTCAAGTTCTAAACATTCTAAATTAATTCTATTTTAATTAATGAGTGTGTGAATAAAACAAAACATATTATTTGATAGTCTCAAAAGTGATATGCTTTATTATTTAAAACAATAATTGTTAATTTGGACAACCATCCAAATTAAATTTAGGAGCACTAAATAATTGTGCACAAAAGGCATAAATGAACACAAGATTACAAAAAAAGAAAAAGAAAAATACAAAATAGACGACAATATTGTCAGGAATAATGACAAACATATTAAAAAAAACATATACCAACTAAGACACAAAATTTGCATATGGAAACATTGTGTCTAGTTAATATATTTATTCATACTTCCCAACAACGTTATTGGAACATTGTGACTAACATACGTGGTTGTGCACAAAAACTTCTTTCAGCTGAGCCTTGTATATGCAAGGTGGGTGGGTGTGGATAGTGTATCAAAGCCGTTGAATTTAGTTCCTGCAGAGGCTGTATAAGTGCCCATGTTGTAGAACACAACCAAATCATTAACTTGGAGTTCAATCGGACGTTAATTGAACACATGGAACTTGCACCATTTCATACTTGCTAGTGATGAAATGATCCAAGTCTCCAAGGTCAACCACTTCCCTTGATCTTTCATGAAAGGGAGGAGGTTTGTGTCTTTTTTTTCTTGCATTTATTGAACTTTCACTCTTGGGTTTACAAGCCATCATGCAATGAAATTACTTGAATTGGTGGTTTGTGGCTTAGGTTCACCGCTCCTTGGATTTGTTCATGAAAAAGAAGGGTGAGTTGTGTAGACAATCCTCGAAAATACCCTGTATATGCTCTGTTTGTCCTCTGTTGTAGCAAGATGAACCTAGGCATCAGTGGCCAACAGGCCACTTTCCATGGCCGGCAGACCACCTCCATGGCCGACTGATGGCCGGAAACCTTCATCTTTGGCCGGCTGGCCACTGATGCAAATTTAAGCAGGGTGTTGATAAGATGGAGAAAAATTATTTTGAAAATGTTCAACTGTGCAAACAGAGGCATTCGGCAGTAAAACAGTGGTTTTTTCGGGTGGAATCCAAGCATACGCATGCACATCCCTCGTTTCCCGGGGCGGAGTAGTTAGCTGCTTAGTTTAATTATTTATTTTAATTACACTTGTGTTGTAATTATCTAATTCGTTAGTTAATTCAAGTATTGTAATAATCAATTAAGTAGTTTAGCTAGTTATTCATTTCGTTTTATAATAGTTAGCTTAATTAGCTTTAGCTCTAATTAGTTAGCTAGTTAGCTAGTTTATTCATTCGGACTCTCTTTCGTGAGAACATAATGTTGTAATAGTGTGTATGTCTTCAACCCCATGTCTTTCTCCCTTTTATTTACTAGCTTACAATGGATAGCTTAGGGACATCATGTTTCGTTTAGCATATCGCATGTTTGCATCCATTCATCTTGTCTTGCATGCACCAAGGCTCAGCGCATCATTTTAACTGCATTGTTGTTTAAATACATTCTTTGAATACGTGCTTAGACCGCATGCCTTGAATTAAGTCATATACCATATTAGTAGTCGAGCCTAGTAATTGCATATTACATGTGTTGCATTAGACATTTGGCACAGTTAGGAACATGCATTTTTCTAACTAGTTTCTTTTTAGTACTAAGTGAGTTTTGAGTGCTTTAGCATACTTACATGAGTGTGAGTGACTGCCATGACTAGCATGCTTGCCATGATGCTAAGTGCTTACTTGATAAACTGTTTGAGTGTTTGTAGATGAAAGCTTGTTGCTTGAATAGGAATGATTCAATGAATGTACGTTTAAGCCCACTTTGTCAAGTTTCAAAATCACAACTTTAAGCCCACTTTGTTAAGTGGCAAAATCAAACTCTTTTTCGAAAGACAAACATGACTTGAAATGTTCCAATTCTTGCAATTTAGTCTTTACTTGTGTGTGTGCGCATCACATAATAAATGCTAGCCTAATAAATCGGAACAAAAGCATATAATGTAAATAAGATTCATATCATGATTAGTAGAAGCCGATCTCTGATCGGGCGAGCGGGGGTGCTCGAATGTATTCACGACCTTTCCCTTTCATACCTAAGTTCTCGAACCAAGACAATCTTGGGGATGACGGACACGTGGCCTTTGGCACGAGTCATGGGTTTCTGAAATTTCCCTAAAATAAAATATTTAGGTGGCGACTCTGTATCTGGCAAAGCAGTCTATTTTGGACAATTTAATTCAAAATCAATTTTCTAAAAGATTTGTCGGATTTGGACTCTTTAGTGTTTATCAATTTCACATTACACTTGTGAGATTAGATTCAGAACCGCGGGAGTCCGAACTGTAGGGCTTATTTCGAGTTTCCGAAAGGGGGTGCGAAAAATTCAAGCTATAGTCTTCCAACCCGATGTCTTTCTCCCTTTTATTTACTAACTTATGATTGTTAGTTTGGAGCATCACGTTTTGTTTAGCATACTTTATGTTTGCATCCACTTGTATTGCATGCACCAAGGTTTGGTTCATCATTCTAACTTGTATTGTTAGTTTAATGCTTCTTTGAATACGTGCTTAGATCGCATGCTATCAAATTGATTCACATGTTATGTTAAGTAGTCGAGTCTATTTAGATTGCATATCGCATGCGTTGCATTAGTCATACTGCGTACGTAGGATCAAGCATTTTTCCTAACTCTTTCATCTTTTTGGCTTGGAGTAGTAGGTGAACTTTTATTTGCTTTAGCATATCGTATGAATGTGATTCTTGCCATGTCTAGCATGATTGCCATGAAGCTAATTGCTTAAATGATAAATTGCTTGAATGCCCGTGGATAAAGGTTAGTTGCTTGAATTGGAATAATTTGAGTAATGTTTATATGCGATCACTTTTTCAAGTGGCACATTCACGAACTTTTTTCAAAAACAAAACATGAGATCAAGTGTTCCAATTCTTGCAAATTAGTCTATACTTGTGTGTACACATCACATAGTAATGTTAGCCTAATAAATCGGAACAAGAGCATATAATGTACATAAGATTCATATCATGATTAGTAGAGGCCGATCTTTGATCGGGCGAGCGGGGGTGCTCAATTCATGACCTTCCCCTCTCGTACCTAAGTTCCCGAGCCGAGACAATCTTGGTGATGACGGACACATGGCCTTTGGCATGAGTCATGGGTTTCCTAAATTTTTCAAAAATATTTAGGTGACGACTTTGTATCTGGCAAAGCAGTCCATTTTTGGCAATTTGATTCAAAATCAATTTTTCAAAAGATTTGCCAGATTTGGACTCTTTGGTGTTTATCTATTTCACATTGCACTTGCAAGATCAGATTCAAAACCGCAGGACTCCGATACTGTAGGGCTTATTCATCTTCCAAAAGGGGTCACGAAAAGTCGAGCTACACTCACCAGTTCAGAGTTTACTAAATTGGTGGTCTGGCAGTAAACAGAGGAAGATGGAAAGGAAATTATGGAGTGTAATCCCATTTGCTATTTCTTAGTTGATCCTTACTTCATGTTATTAGTCTCTATCTCTTTCTTAGTTGATCCTTAAATAAATTCTAATTTATCTCAATTATACAATCAAATTATTAAAAGATTTTTAAATATAGAATTCATTACCTATTTTGATATTATATTAGATTGTTAATTACCAACTCATTCAAAAGATTAAACTATTCGAATGTGACACATGCATGGTATGACTTAAATTTGGAAGAAATCCAATTGGCTAATTACACAATCAAACTTAAATTAGGCTCATACACATTAAATGACAATTATTCGGTCATGTTTAAATTTCTTAATCAAAAACTCATAACTATGTACATTTGGCAATTTCAACTCCAAATCAAGGCCCAAAACTCTTAAAAACATGTTGAATTTAACAGTTAAGATTTAAATTTAAATAGTCGCAAAGCATGCAACTACATTAAGGGCAAGTTGCACATAATAAATGATGAGGACCATTATTTGCTACCTTGCTTTGATTTTTCCTGTATGTACTGGTTGAGGCTTTGATTAAGACCTTGTTGAAGTTCAATATTTAATTTGAAATAAAGATCAAACTTTCAATGTAAACTCAATTTCCATGCAAAATAAATCAAACTCTTGAATTCAAATATAATCCCAGAACTTTACATTCTTGAGTTTAAATCCTCTATTTAAAACTTAGTTACATGAAATCTCCATTTTCATGAACCCAAGCTTTAATTCATGATTAATCTCTTCTCAAACTCCATGACTCATGTTTGAAACTAAGTTTAGAATCACTGTTCTCTTGAATATGTCATGCATGTAAGGATTATAAGTTAAATTGATCAATTCTTCAAATTTTTAACATGCATGCCCTAAGTTCTCAATTACAAGAGCAAATCTCCTATGTAAGGACAAATTCAATTAATTTAAACTTATATCTTGGAAGATGATGTGTAATAGAGCTTTAATATCAAGAATTTGGAATGATTTCTTTACCTTAATTGATGCTTCAAGACCAAAATTCCTTCTTTTCTTAAGGTTTCTCTTCTTCTTCTTCTTCAATTTCTCTTCTATGAGCTTAAACTCACTCTTCCCCGCATTCTCTCTCTCTACGTGGGTCTGTTTGGTATGTGAAAAAAAATGACTACACTTAGGTGCCGTTTGGGAACAGCTCATTTGGGCTCTTTTGGCTCTTTGAGCCACAAAAGACAGAATAGGCTATTTGAGTCACAACAAACAAAACATCACATCCAACCCATAATCATTACACTATTCTCTCACAAAAAAGTCAAAAAAGCCAAAAAACCAAAAAAACCCTTCCCAAACCAAGCTTTTGAGCCCAGGCTCAAATAGCCAAAAAAGCCAACCCACTTCCCAAACGGAGGCTTAGGCAACCAAGCACTCTCTCTCTCTCTCTTAGTCTATGTTTATGGATTCCAAATGAGTAGAAATATACTTTATTATTTAGCCTTTTTTCAATTAGTTTGTTAAATTGAAGTTCCAATTACATTAAATAAAAAAAATTATAAAAAAAAAAACTCATTTATACCCAAATACATTAATCGTCTACATTAAACAATCTCCATTATACTAATGTGAATTAGGTTCTAATTCCTATCGACTTATTGATTTCTAACTTGTTAAAATTAGCGAATCAGAGAGGTTTAATTCCTATTCTAACATATCTGTTCAATCAAGCAAGTCAATAATTATCAAGACAATCAATAAGAGTTAAGCACATAGTTGTCACAGGCTTATAGCTTTTAACAAACACCTCAGAAGCACACAATCAAATAGAGCATTCTTGGCTTACGAGAGGGAAGGAAAGCAGGTTTGTTTGTGTGCCTATGGGAGAAATAGAACTATTTCAGCCAAGAAAAAAAATTACCTAATGCAGTGATACAAGATAAAGAATAAGAACAATTCACATCACACCCAAAAGTAGCAAATATAAGAAGACACCCAAATAGGGAGCTTCGTGATTTACATGTTAAAAGCTATCCAAAAATTGAGTCGTTAAATTATCATGAAATCTGGGAGTGGTTTGTGAACATATACTTAATTCTTAATGAACTTACTTATCTTGTATTAAATTTGGCAGCAGACATGGTAAGATCGTAAGAGAGATTTTACTTCCCAGATTTTGCACATTTCTACTCAAATGCAGTGAAAACTAATGGTTTCAAGTATAAGACCCTAACATATATTTTATTCTTAAACCAACAAATATACGCGTACATACATATTCACAGCACTCCAATTGTGATGAACTTGATCAGTGCATCTCCCTTTAATAGTTGGAGGCACAAATTTGCATATGAAGATTTGAACAGTGTTTTCTAAATGTCCATGTTTATACATAATATGGGGAAACTAACAATCAAATAATACATCAAATTCCACAAATTTAGCAAATGCAAAACTAAATCCAAACCCAAAAAAAAAAAAAAAAAAAAGGAAAATTAAATAAACCAAAAAAAAAAAGGCAAATTACATATACCCCCCTCGAGGTTTAGCAAAATTACAGATACCCCCCTAAGGTTTGAGAAATTATAGATACGCCCCTGAAGGTTATATTTGCATGACAAATTAGGGAGCAATTTGTTATGAAAATATAAACCTCGGGGGAGGGGTATCTGTAATTTTTGAAACCTCAAGGGAGTATATGTAATTTAGCTAAACCTCGAGGGAGGTATATGTAATTTGCCCAAAAAAAAAAGGCTGAATAGAAATAGATAATTAGAATGCAGCTGAAAGTAATCTTACCAACCAATTGAACCAAATAATGTGTAAGGCTATCAAATACTGACAGTTCAAATTAAGATATTACAGCTTTGTTGCACAAAACCTCCAATGCACCCAGACCCTTTGTGAACAAAAACATAAGTGAACCAAACTCAGAACCCATAACATTGAAAACCTAAAATATGAAAACAAAAACAAAAACAAAAACAAAAAATGAAAACAAATCCCTTCCATTAAAACGAAAGCAATTAAAGATTGCATATTTCCCATTATAAGAGAACATCCGCATACTAAAGACTCTACAAATAATCATAGCACAATATTATTTCCCTGAATATTTTAGGAACATAAATAGCTAAATTAACAGCTAATTTCGTCGACTACAAGTCAAAGTAAATACCCATATCCAAAGAAACTAACAACACATTAATCAAACCCCAATAAAGCAGTCCGGGCACTTCAGACCCATTAGAACAACATACGAACAATAGAAACAAAATGAAAATATCAAAGAAAAAAAAATTAAATGCTACCTAGGGTTCATAATGAGAGGGAAGAGAGGATGGTGTTGAAGATGTTTACCGTGAGAGTCCCTTCCAGTCAGATTGTGGAAGAATGCTTCAACAAAGAGCCGGTCCCTCGGCCGTGGGTTGCAACAGTAAGCACAACAGAGAAAGAGAAGAGGCATCAAGCGAGACAGATGAAATTTGATGGCCCTGAATATCACAACCCTTCAACTTTTCAGCCCTTAAATATGTATTGATTGTTCTATATATCAGATTGTGAGGATTTTTTTTTTTTTTTTTTGTCTACAATGGGCCCAAAATCTTTTTTTGTTTTAAGACAAAATAATTTGTCACCAATCATCAGTTTTGGGCGCCTTTTTTTTGGTGTGGCGCCAAATATTTGGTTTCTTTTTGTGACAAAAAAAATTTCTTACCAAATTAAAATTTTCGTCTCCAAAAGAAAACCCCTTCTTTTGATTTTTATGACAAAATTAAAAAATTTATTTGGTTCCATTTTTTGAAAACGATTTTTAAATTAATTGCAAGCCTTAGTGATTTTTTTTACATTTTAGTCACTTTTTTTTTTTAATTTTTAGATGTACTTCTAAAAAGTAAAAAACTAAAAATTAACTAAAATATGAAAACAATTCAACAAAGACAAACGAAAAACCGTTTAAAAATAATTTATGAGAATTTAAATAAAAAAAAAATTCAAGTTCAAAAACTAGCGAACAATAATATGAAAAACAATCAAGTTGGAGTTATTTGTTTTTTTAGATACACTTAATTTAAATATACTTAAAAAAGTAAAATATTTATGAAAAAAAATTTAAAAAAATCAATAAAAAAATGACAATGTACTAAATGTTTATATATATATTATATATATTTGTATATAGTGAATTTTTTATAGTGCCTTCATAAATTTGGTACTTTTTAAGCTTATGTAACGGAAAATTACACAGGCGGTCCCTATACTTTGTCTTTTGTGTCATTTTGGTCCCTACACTTTCAATTGGCACAATTTTGACCCTTAATTTTAAATTTTGTGTCAATTTGATCCATTGATAATGTCGTTAGTATTTTTAAATGAAAATAATCACTGAATTGATTGAAATTAATTCACTGAGGTTAGTAAATTTATAATTTTCTATAAAAAGATATGACACATACCATCTATATGACACAAGGACCAAAGTATCGGGACAATTGCTGCAATTTGCCCTTATCTAAATTAAAGGGATCTAAAAAGCAAAAAAAGAAAAAAAAATTATAATATTAAAAAATGTTCTCTAAAAAAATATAGATTAAAATTAAAAACTATTTTTTGAAAACTCCACACTAAACAAGGTAATGTTTTCTATTAATTTTGAAAATTAAAAAATTATTATTATTTTTTCCTCTGTATTTTTTCTCACAAAAAAATAGCTACATTAATTATCTTTCTTTCTTTTTTTTTTGGTGGAGAGGGGTTTTGACCTGCAATTTTTCTAAAATGGGTGTTCTAGACAGAAAGGGTAGAGTTGGTTCAAATAATGAGAAAAAGTGTTTATGCAAGAGGGGCCTTCACTATGAGAAAAGTAGTCGGCTTGCATAGGGTATGTTCTTGGATAATAGCTTCAATACTAGCACGCCTAAAGGGTTTAAGTGTGAGACGTAAGAGAGGGGCTTTAGTGCGAAATAGATGAAATGATTTACAGAGTGTCTTCTTGCGTCACGACTTCAATACTTGTAAGAGAGGAGTAGGCTCAAGTGCAAGAGAGAAATGAGGGTTTGTAGAAAGTGTCTTCTTGGATCACGACTTGAGTGTCTGTGTATATGAAAATGAGTGATAAGGGTCAGAGTGTGTCTCTTAGGGTCACGGTTTCAGTGCTCCGAAACACAAAACCATAGCATTTTAATAAAGAGAAATATTAGTGATAAAATATTTTTGTCTCCTTAAATACAAGAATAGAGAATTTATTATTGGTGACAAAATATTTTTGTCTTCCACAACATAACCTTAGATGAAAAATATATTTGTCGCGCAATCAATCAGAATTTATTAGTGATGAAATATTTTCGTCTCTCACAACTTATTCTTCCAAGACAAAAATATATTTGTCGCCCATTTAATAGAAAGATGAAACGGCATCGTTTGCATGATGGAGTGTTTATTGGTGATGAAATATTTTCGTCTTCCAAAACTTATCATTCCTAGACAAAAATATATTTGTCGCCTAGTAAACAGAAATATGTAACGACATTGTTTAATAGGTAAGGAATTTATTGGTGATGAATTACGTTCGTCACAACAAAAAAATATATTTTGTGACAAAAATGTTCGTCTCCAATGAGCTAAAATAATTCGCGACAATGCAAATGAAATTGGCGCCTGAATTTTGTAGACGAAATTTTGTTTTTGTCTCCTATACATTTGAGAAAAATTAAAACAAATGACAAAATTAATCTTTGGGTTAAATTTTAAGACCCAAAAAAAAAAATTGTCACAATAGCCTAAATTTCTTGTAGTGATGGTTAAGATATTTAAAATACTTTAATTATTAATTATGTGAAAAAATAATATTGACATCAAAAATTTTTTGCTTGTTTTGATAGCATAAAAAACCTTTTGAAGAGATTATACTTCCTAGTATGACACCCTCAGGTGTGTTTTACCTTAAATTTTTTATACTAAATTTAAGTTCTATCATGCGAGACTAATTTGTATATAATAAGTTAAATGTTACAGGTTAAAGACATTAAAGTAAGGAAATGAAAAATTAGGCTTTGGTGATTATCACAGGAATCAAGTTGAATTTATATAAGTTCTATCATGCGAGACTAATTTGTATATAATGAGTTCAATGTTACAAGTTAAAGACTTTAAAGTAAGGCAATGAAAAATTAGACTTTAGTGATTATCACGTGAATCTGCCAAAATTTAGGAAATGATTAAAGCAATATCCTTAATTATGTAATTCCTTATCAATTCCTTAGTTATAGGATATTTCTATAATCTTTTATTATTTCCTTGTTAATGTTTTTACTATATATATTGTACAACTATGATGAATGAATTGACTCAGAAAATTATTCCACGATTGTGTTTACTGATATGGTATCAGAACCTCCTTCAATATCCTTTTCTTAACCCTAGGAATTGAAGTAGGTCTTGTATTCAAAATTGTTCTTGTTTCTGTTCATATCATTCCGCTGAAAAATTTTCTTTTAGTGCCATCATGACTGAAGTAGGTGGTGCTAAATCACTAGCAAAGACCGAGTCTAGTCCACATTTGCCGGAAACTTCCTATCTCATCACTCCGGAATGTCTTGACGGTACCAATTATGTGGAGTGGTCTTTGAATGCCCGAAATAAAATCCATGGGAGAAAACGTTGGGGTTATATTTCCGGTATCAAGGCTGTTCCATTAAATAAAAAGTCGGAAGAGTATGAAGAATGAGAGAATGAAAACTGCTTGGTCAAATCTTGGCATCTTGATGCGATGACAAAGGATATTCGGTCTCTCTTTCTTCGATTGTCTATGGCAAAGGAGATATGGGAGGCAATTAAAAATACGTATTCAGTTGATCAAGATGCATCAAAAGCTTATCAACTTCATTGTGAGGTATTTTCTGTCTGCCAAAATGGAGGTTCTGTTATTTCTTATTTTGGAAAATTACAGAAAATATGACAGGAGCTTGATGATATTGATGCCTATATTATGGAGTGTACCAATGATATTGCTATATACACCACGGATGTTAATTCCGAGCACATGTATAAGTTTTTGGCTGGTCTTGATCCTCACTTAGATGGGGTTTGAGGTCGTATACTGTCAATAAAACCACTTCCTGGTATACAGGCGGCTTATGCTATGTTTGTTCAGAAGCTAATCGCCAAGATGCTATGCTTGGAGGAAATGTTGGAGAAGGGGGGCTGTAATGACTTCTCGGAAGACGACCATCTCAAAGAAGGATAAAAAAATGTACTCACTGTCATGGTACTGGTCATACGGTGGACACGTGCTTCTGACTCCATGGGTATCCAGAATGGCATCCAAAGGGTAAGAAAGCATTCCATAAAGAGGCAGACTCTAATCCAAAAGAAAATCTAGCCACAACTCTTGCATTCACTGCTAAGTCTGGTATGTGTTTTTCTAGAAATAGTGATTGGATAATTGACTCGGGCGCAACAGACCATATAACTTGTGATCATTATAGGTTTAATCATTTATTTTCTAAATGTTCCAAAGTTACTATTACCACTATTAATGGTGTATCATCTCCGGATATTGGAGTTGGTACAGTTCCATTTTCTTCCACGTTAGAAATAGAGGATGTCTTATTTGTGCCATCGTTAAATTGTAATATTCTTTCTGTGAATCAATTAGAAAAAATCTCATAATTGTGTTGCTCTATTTTTCCCTACTCACTGTGTCTTTCAGAACATCCATACTAGGGAGAAAATTGGCAGTGGTAGACAAATGGAAGGGTTGTACTATCTTGAAGACGAATTCCACCATTCCAATAAAAAGGGGCAAGCTCTTATGGTAAATGGAGATTCGGTGAATAAGAAAAATGAGGAAATTTGGCTATGACATAGGAGACTGGGGCACCCTTCCATTGGCTATCTTAGGAGATTATTTCCATCATTGTTTCATGGCTGTAATCTTTCAGATTTTGTTTTCGAAACTTGTGTAAAGGCAAAAAGTCATCGTTCTACTTTTCATTTAAGTGATCATAAAATAGATTTACCTTTTTCATTAGTTCATTCAGATGTTTGGGGACCGGCCCCAATTTCTACTCTTAATGGGATGAAGTGGTTTATAACTTTTGTTGATGATTGCACCCTCATGACTTGGGTTTATCGAATGAAACACAAGAGTGATGTTTGTTCAATTTTTCACTTATTCCATCAAATGATAACTACTCAATTTGGTGTTCCAATAAAAGTCTTTCGTTCTAATAATGGTGGTGAGTACGAAAAGAAAGAATTGATGGAATTTATGCACTCTGAAGGGATTATTCACCAACATCTTGCACAGATTCTCCTCAACAAAATGGTATTGCCGAGCGAAAAAATCAACATTTATTGGCAGTTACTCGATCTCTTTTAATTGGGGGTCATGTTCCCATTTACTTGTGGGGGTGAAGCTTTGAATTCGGCGGTCTATTTAATAAACCATACGTCATCCTGTGTTCTTAATTTTCAAAGACCATTGGATGCCCTTTCTGATCATAGCACTCTTCCACCGGTGGTGTTTTTGGCTCCACGAATTTTTTGGTGTGTAGTTTATGTTCATTTGTATCCCCGCCAATGGACTAAGCTTGAGTCTCTGGCTTTGAAGTGTGTTTTTGTGGGCTATGGAAACACTAAAAAAGGCTACAAGTGTTATGATCCTACCACTCGGAGGCTTTATGTTTCCATGGGTATCACTTTCCACTAGAACGAACTTTTTTACCAGGTGCCAACTCCTAGTTTACCATTTCAGGGGGAAAATTCAGAAGGAGTGATAAATTATGAAGAACTGGAGGCATTTTTTACCAACAATTCGGACAATATTTCTTCGTCCGGAGCTTCTTCAGGACATAGTGAATTTTCAGATTAAAGGGAGGAGTTATCAATTGTTGAACCAGAGACTACTCATATTGTAGATAATGTTAAACCAGAGACTTCTCATGCTGAAGATCCTGGTCTTCATGACAGTACAATGCCTCCCAACAATTCAACACAACCACTAAGCCAGTCTCCTTCTAAGATTCCTCTAGAGGTATCCACTAATCCTAATTCCACTTGTAGTGATGATCTTTTTTCTGAATCTCACATGTCTCAATATTGTCTTCCACCTCGTTCTAATCGTGGTATACCAGCTGTTAAATATGAGCCTGATCCTAAATCCAAAGTTTGATATCCCATTAGTAATCATGTGTCTTGTCACAAACTATCCAAGTCATATGTATCTTATGTGCTACAGTTATCATCTATCTCTATTCCTAGTAAAATACAAGAAGCTCTAGCAGATGATAGATGGACTCAAGCCATGGCAGAAGAAATGACGGCGCTTGAGAAAAATGATACTTGGGAGCTTGTGACTTTACCGAAAGGGGAAAAAAAATCGTGGGATATAGATGGGTCTTTGCAGTCAAGCATAAAGCAGATGAATCAATTGAGAAGTATAAAAGCTCGATTGGTTGCGAAAGGATATACGCAATCTTATGGGGTTTACTACCAAGACACTTTTGCATCTGTTGCCAAACTTAATACAGTTCTAGTGCTCCGGTCTTTGGCAATGAACCGAGATTGGCCACTTCTTCAGTTTGATGTAAAAAATGCTTTTTTGCATGGAGATCTTACAGAGGAAGTGTTTATGGACCCCCCTTCAGGTGTGGAAAAATATGAAGATGTTACAATGGTGTGCAAAATCAAAAAGGCGTTGTATGGGTTAAACCAGTCTCTAAGAGCTTGGTTTGGGAGATTTACCAAGTCTATGAAGAGCTTTGGATATAAACAAAGCAACTCCAACCATACTTTATTTTTAAAGAACCAAATAGGTAAGATTATTGCTTTGATTATATACGTTGATGATATGGTGGTGACAGGAGATGATCAAGAAGAAATTGAGAACTTACAACGACACTTGGCCCTAAAATTTGAAATGAAACAACTTGGAGATTTAAAATACTTTCTCGGAATCGAGGTAGCCCGCTCAATGAATGATATTTTCTTATCTCAACGAAAATACATTCTTGATTTGTTAACTAAAATAGGTATGCTTGGCTGTAAGCCTGTGAATACCCCTATTGAACAAAATCACAAGTTGTTTAATTGTTTGCATGCAACTTCTACTGATAAAGCTAGGTACTAGAGACTTGTGGGAAAGTTAATTTATTTGTCTCATACTAGGCCAGATATTGCTTATTCAGTATGCATAGTGAGCCAATTTATGCATGATCCTCGTAAACCTCACATGGATGCTGTGGAACGCATATTGCGATATTTGAAGTCTGCTCCTGGTAAAGGTTTGTTGTTCATCAAGAATAATCACTTGAATGTAGAAGGTTACACTGATGCAGATTGGGCTGGTTCATCTGATGACAGAAAATCTACAACAGGATACTTTACTTTTGTAGGAGGCAACCTTGTGACTTGGAGGAGTAAAAAACAACCAATGGTAGCCAAGTCCAGTGCAGAAGTTGAATATAGGGGCATGGCTTTTGGAGTATGTGAGTTACTATAGTTGAAGAACTTACTTAAGGATTTGGGTGTTCACTCTCAAGAGACAATGAAGTTGTATTGTGATAACACTTCTGCTATAGAAATTGCTCATAATCCAGTTCAACACGATCGGACGAAGCATGTGGAAATTAATAGACATTTTATTAAGGAAAAACTTGAAGCCAAAATTATTGTTTTTTCTTTTGTGAAGTCTAAAAACCAACTAGCCGATGACCTTACCAAAGCTGTCACTAGCAGTGTTTTTGGTTACTCTTTAGACAAGTTAGGCATGTGCGATATACATGCTCCAACTTGAGAGGGAGTGCTAAAATTAAGGACATGATTTAGGCAATATCCTTAATTATGTAATTCCTTATCAATTCCCTAGTTATAGGATATTTTTACGATCTTTTATTCTTTCCTTGTTAATGTTTGTTCTATATATATTGTATAACTATAATGAATGAATTGACTCAAAAAATTATTTCACAATTGTGTTTGTTGGTAGAATCAAATTGCAACATTAGACTTGTTTTAGTGGAATGAATTTTGTGTAATACATTAGACTTGTGATTTTGATTAAGGATGCAGTGGTTATTTGACTAGGTTTAAGTTGCACCTATTTTGCTGACAACTTTAGTAAATATGTATTGATTTGTGTATTCAATTTTGCTAGAACTATATACAGGTAGTTCTGCAATGAAGAGGCAATGACTAGTGAAAGTTAGGCTATTTTCTTTTTTGTTCCTTCTCTTTTTATTTTATTTTTTTTTCATTGAAAAAATAATTACTCATGCATTTGAATTAGTGTAGAAAATCATGATTTTATCATTTTTATTCATTTTCTATTTTGTTTATTTTTTGTAAAATATATGGATTCATTTTTGGGATTTTAATTTGAATAGAAGTTTGTCCCTTTTTTTTGGAGCTCAAACTCATTTCTGTAATCGAGGTAAGACGAACTGAGTTCAAGTTTTTAAATTTCCTAACGTGCCAAGCTGGAACAAAAAAATTTAAGTTCGAATTGAGCTCAAGTAGAGCTTGTTCATACCGAGCCAAGCTTGAATAATATAAAGGGCCAATTACACAAATAGTCCCTATAGTTTGGGACTTGTGTCACTTTGATCCCTAACTTTTCAATTGTGACACATTTGACCCTGAATTTTGAATCTTGTTCTAAATAAAGACAATTGAATATATAATTAGATTTTTCAAGCGTAAAATTGTCAATTTGATAAAATATAAACTAATTTGACAAAAATAAATGTGAAACAAATATTTTTGAATTTTTTAAAATTATTTCTACCTACTAAAAATAAAATTATGTAAAATTGATAAATCTTTTAGACATTTATTTATTCATTTTTACCAAATTAATTTTTATTATGTGTTTAATGATGATCATGCGAAATTAATTTTAAAAAATTAATTATGTAACTTTTATTAATTTTACATAATTTTATCATTGGTGGATAAAAATAATTTTAAAAAAATTAAAAATATTTTTTTGACATTTATTTTTGTCAAATTAGTTGATATTTTATTAAATTGACTATTTTACCCTTAAAAAATCTAATAATATTTTCAATTGCCCTTATTTAGAACAAGATTCAAAATTCAAAGTTAAATGTGTCATAATTAAAAAGTTAAGAACCAAAATAACACAAGTCTCAAACTATAAAAACTATTAATATAATTAACCCTAATATAAAATTCTGTTTAGCTCAGCTCCACTCATCTCAATTGTAATCCTTCCCACATGAAGCTTCATAATTTGAAAAATTATTCATTGACTTAAAAACATTACGCGATAATATCTCTAAACAATTATAAATTCTCATATTTTTTAATTACTTAAGTTAAGTTTGACATCTTCAAAAAAATTTAAAAAGTCAAAAAGTCACTATTTTATTTAAGTCACATCATTTTATTTAAGTCACATCGCCTCTCTATTATATCATTTCAAACTCAACCCATACCTAACTTATATTTCTTAAAAAGTCAAAAAATACACTTATTTAGGATACCCCAAACAACCCCTTAATATAAATTTATAGAGGTTATCCTCGCCGCTCATCAAATTATGGGAGGCGTAACTTCTTACGTCATGCTTTGCCTACCAATTGCTCTGACAAACGGCGCCTTTTTGCGCTGTACAATACTTTCTTTTTTTCAACACGTTTGTCAATGTTAGACACACCGACAAAATCCATCCAAATATGTTCCATAATTTAGTAGTCGTTTCGCAAGTGGATTAGGGGTGACTTGAGATTAAAATAATTATAGAAAGAGGATTAGGGGTGAATTTAGATTAAAATAATTATAGAAAGATAAAATAATTTTTTTTAATTTTAAATTAAAAAAATTATCATATTTAAATTATAATTATTTTTTTATAAAAATTAAAAAAATTAAAAAATCTATATCAAAAATTAAAAAAATTAAAAATTAAATAATCAACTCTCATTCCAAATGAAACCTAAATAATCCTCTCAATTCTCATCTCATATCTTGCAATTATTGAGACACAGTATCAGCCATCAAACTTCCCTTTTTCTCTTTCGTTTCCCATGCATCACGTTCCAAAAAAGAATTCTTTTGAAAAGTGAGTTAGTAGTAAAAAAAAAATGTAATTTTTAATTCATTTTAAATCATATTATTTTTTTATTTTTTACATATTTTTAAAGAAAAAGTCAAAAAAAATTAAATTGTTAACTTTTAACTATCTTCTAAAAACACTCCAAAAATAATAAACAAAAGAAGACTTTTTTTTACTATTTTAGTCACAAAAGACAAAATAAGTTATTTTAGCCACAACAAACAAAACATCACATCCAACCCATAATCATTACACTCTTCTCTCACAAAAAAGTCAAAAAAATCAAAAAACTCTTCTTAAACCAAACTTTTTAGCCCAGGCTAAAATAGCTAAAAAAGTTAAAAAGTCAAAAAACTAACCCACTCCCCATACGGAGGCTGAAACAAAATAAACAAAATACTAGAATCAATAATTATGAGTTTTAAAAGTATGTTAATTTTATTTTTTTTCAAACATTTTCAGTCTTGTGTAGATAAATCTACAAAGTAATTTTTTTTTTAAATATTCTTAAAAAAAGCCAAAATAAGGCAACAGAAAATCCATTATTTTTTATTAATTTTTTTTCTTTTTTGAAATTTTTAGTAGAATTTAGAAAGCTAAAACTTTTTGAATTTTTTAGCTTGTGAGTTAAGCATTGGGCCTTTAGCCTATGATGAGCATTGAGCCTAAGTTCACTGAAGTGAAGCTTCTACAGGGATCAGGTCAATGTTGGCTATAAAAGCAGGGTACCACCGTGGGTCTCAGGTATGTGTGCAATATACAGTGAGCAGTGAGTATTTTCTTGTGAGTTAAGCACAATTTGCTATCTTTGAGAGATATTTGATTACTGACTTGATCGTCGGAGTACCCTGGGTGGACGAACTACCGTTGGATTTTTATCTTTCTGTGATAGGTTGTTCGGGTTTAATCTATTTCATCGGTGCTTTCCAGCTGAGTTCCTTATTTAATTGTGTGGTCAGAAATCAATACTCACACTTATAAATTCATAATTTATTCCAAATATATTTGTGATAGAGATTAATTAATAAAGTATAGGGTTCGTAAGTAAAATAAATTTAAATCACTGATTTCTTTTTTTGAGCAAATTTTGAGTTGGTAATAGTAGATTTATAATGTTGTTGATGTTACTACCAAATGAGAAATCATAACTTACACTAAATTTTCAACTATTCTAAAAGGATGAGTCACCATGTCCCATATGTAAAATTTTTAATTCAAATCGAATCACAAAAATATGTAAAAAAATTTAATAGGTCATTGATCCAAACCACCACATAAAAAATTGTCACACGGTACTCAATAATTTAAGTGTGTAAATAAATTCATTTTAAGAAACATTTTCCAAATACTCTAATCGTCAATAGACATGCAAAAACATAAGCCAATTGAATATCATATAAGAATAGATGTCATTCTATTTAAAAAAAAAAAGAAGAAGGAAGCTCAACTTTGAATAGTTTTTATTATAACCCTTTAACTTCTAATTTTCCTATTTAAGTTGTCCAAGTTTATTTATCAATTTAAGTCCCTACCACTTTGATCTAGTATTCAATATGATCCTCATAACTTTAAAATTTTGTGTTTAAGCCGAAAACTTATTTTATCTTCAATACAATAATTTAAATAAGTATATTTTTTAACTTTTTATGAAAAGATATGCAAAAAAAAAAAAAAAAAAAAAAAAAAAAAAAAAACAAAGAAGTAATGTGACCCAAAAAAGATAAAAAAGATTATAAAAAAAAAAAAAAGTACACTTTTGTAGGAAATGCCAAATAGTGCCTAAATCTCAAACTTATGTATTTATTTTTTATTTTAGTCCTTCAACTTTATAATTAAGTCAATGTAGTCCAAATATCACATTATTAAATGAAAAAATTAGTGAAACATCTCTCTCCAATTTTTGGTAATAATAGAGGCCCAATATGTTTTTTCTAACGAGTTAAAATTTCTCTGTAAAATTTATGATTTTTTTTTTTTTTATGAAATTAAAATTTCCATGTGCCGAAATTTCTGTGTGAAAATGTTGACGGATCCCAACTATTATGAAAATATTATATGTTCTTTATCTTATAAAATCTTAATATTAATAACCTTAAACTAAAATCCTTCATTAAATATGAAAAAAACTATAAATTTTATATAATTTTCTTTCTAATTAACCTATTATTTTGGTTTTACACTAAGAAAATGATCAATAAATATGAAATTATTACCCATTTAATGTAAAACATTATTCTATCTCAAAAGGTAAATAATTTCACCAAAAATTGTTAGTAGTTTTCACTCCGTATATTTTTCCTTACATTTAAACTATTATTTTCTTAGTTTAAATCTTAAAATTAAATAAATTAGGCAATACATAATAGGTTTTTTAACATCAATTAACAGAGACCAGATTATACTGACTTAATTATTAAAGTTGGTGGATTTTAATAAAAATATATATAAAGTTCAAGTGTCACTTTAATCTGGAAAAAAGTTTGGAGGGCTTAAACAGAAACTATAAAAGTTTGAGAATATCACATTGAAAACTAGATCAAAATTAAAGATAGTAATTGATAACATACTCTAATATTATAGATAAAACTATATTGCTAAGGCTTCGTTCCACATTTATAATAATAAATTAAACTTAATTCTTGTAGAATACAAAATAGATAAGAGAAAGACGATTGGAGAGACCGGAGGTTGCTATAAAGTTTTATTTTGTTGATAAAAAAAAAAGGGGGTAAATTATGCAAATAGTTCATGTAATTTACACGATGTTTCTTTTTGGTCCATGTAGTTTCAATTTGCTTGATTTTGCCCCTTAATTTAACGGATTGTGTCATTTTAGTCCAATAAATAACGGTTGTTAAGTTAATTTAACGGAATGTCAAAAAATGTGTCAATTTGGTCCCTGTACTTTACACGATGTGACAATTTGGTCTCTGTAGTTTCAATTTTCTCGATTTTGACACGAACTAAATTGACACATTATGAAAAATATAAGGACCAAATTGACACATTGTTCGACTTTCCGTTAAATTAACTCAACAACCGCTATTTATTGGACTAAAATGACTGAATCCGTTAAATTAAAGGACAAAATTGAGCAAATTGAAACTACAATGACTAAATTGACACATCGTGTAAACTATATGGACTATTTGCATAATTTTTCAAAAAAAAAAAAGGTTCATGGGGATTACCATGGAACTTGCTTTTCCTGCAGTCCAATTGGAGGGACAAGTGTGTGCTATTTGGCCCATAAGAATCATTACTTGTTTCGATGATCTGAATCATTAACTTTGTAGGTCTTTTGTGTATATTATTTGCAATAAAAAATAAAAAAATTAATTAAAAAAAAACACTTAAGTTGATTAAAAACGGTAATATGTTCATTTATTGCATTTGTGTGGAATAAATGAACAACAGTGTGTTTTTCAAAATAGACATTATTTTTTTTTATGCGATAAATTGAATATGCTTATTATAGCCGGAACTAATTTTTTGTGTGGATAAACAGTTTGAATCTTTGAAATGTGACATGTGGTGAGCACCACAACTCCATACAACACCCTCCAAATCAAATATTAGAAAGAAACCCAACTCAATTTGAAATAATCACAACTGTGAATCCTACTTGATCCAAGACCATGTCTATTTGCAAATTAGGTTGGAATAGGATCATGATTAGAGTAAAATTGACTAAAGGGATTACTAGCATAATGATATTAGATTGGAGATAATAAAAAATTAAAAAAAAATTATGTTTGTTTGTACACTAGTACAATGATAATAGGTGGTTGTAAATTAATGAAATTATGTAAAAATGTGATTTTGTTATTTTTGTGGGTGTTTGGGAAGTGAGTTTTTTTTGTAAGTTTTTTTAGTTAAAAGATATTATTGGAGAAATTTTTTTTTTTTTTTTGTGTTTGGAAAGATAGTTAGGTTTTTTTGTGGTTGGATGTGATATTTGTGAGAGAAAATGTGAAATAATTATGAGGTTTGATGTGATATTTTATTTGAATTTATTTTTTTTATTTTTAACTAATTTGTCTTTTAGTAAAAAAAAAAAAAAAAAAAAAAAAAAAAAAAAAAAAAAAACCTAAAAACTAACTTCCCTAAAAAAAACCTAGAAACCTAAAAACAATACCTAAGAGATATGTCAAACCAAGAAACAAAAGTTTCCGAACAAAACCAGTTGATGGTTTATAGGGAGAGTGTTAACTAAGCTTTTCCTCAAAACAGTTGTGTTAGAACACAGCATATAGAGGGAGGCATATTGGATGGCTCAAGTTCTAAACATTCTAAATTAATTCTATTTTAATTAATGAGTCTGTGAACAAAACACAACATATTATTTGATAGTCTCAAAAGTGATATGCTTTATTATTTAAAACAATAATTATTAATTTGGACAACCATCCAAATTAAATTTAGGAGCACTAAATAATTGTGCACAACAAGGTATAAATGAACACAAGATTACAAAAAAAGAAAAGAAAAATACAAAATAGACGACAATATTGTCAGGAATAATGACAAACATATTAAAAAAACATATACCAACTAAGACACAAAATTTGCATATGGAAACATTGTGTCTAGTTAATATATTTATCCATACTTCCCAACAACGTTATTGGAACATTGTGACTAACATACGTGGTTGTGCACAAAAACTTCTTTCAGCTGAGCCTTGTATATGCAAGGTGGGTGGGTGTGGATAGTGTATCAAAGCCGTTGAATTTAGTTCCTGCAGAGGCTGTATAAGCGCCCATGTTGTAGAACACAACCAAATCATTAACTTGGAGTTCTGGCAGCTTACAATCTGTTGCCACTACATCCATTGCATCACAGGTTGGTCCAAATATCGTTGATGGCCATAGCATCCCACATGAATCCTCGTCCTCTTTTGACCGATGATCAGAAAGTAGTAGTGGCTTGAATGCCATGAATGAACGATCATATGCCGTTGGATTAAAAGCTCCATAAATTCCATTTTCTATCCAATACTCTCTTCGATCCCCTCTCACTCGTTTCCCAAACACATTTGTTACAAGAGTGAACACAGTTTCAGCAAAGAATCGCCCCGGCTCAGCCATCACCGACAAAGGCGCAGTTGCAGCCGCTGCCATGTCTTTGATGGCTTCATTAACTGTCTTACCAATCTCACTGAACAGTGAATTATCCTTAAATCCACCACCAATGTTCAGAACTTGCATTGACGGCATTCCAAGCTGAGAAGCTGCCTCAAACACATCCCTAGCAGCAGCAATTGCATCGCGATATATTGCAGAATTAGATGCTTTACTTCCCACGTGAAACGAGACTCCTTCTACTTTCAACCCACTCAAGTGAGCCTCCGAGAGGAGAGGTAAAATCTCGTCTGGGAGGGCACCAAATTTGGTTCCTAAAGGACGCCACGAAGTATGATCATTGGCGATTTTAATTCGAAGCAATAAGGCACATTTGGGGTGCCATTGCTTAATTTTTTCGATTTCACCCTTGGAGTCAAAGGTGGTGAGGTTGACACCAACACTCGCCGCATACTTAATGTGGGACACAGCCTTGCATGGGTTAGCATAAAGAATACGGTCAGGGCTTACTCCGAGACCGAGGATTGTCTCAATTTCGGCTTGACTTGCACAGTCGAAGTTTGCCCCTAGTGAGGCAAGGGCTGCGAGCAATGCAGGATTAGGGTTACATTTAACCGCGTAAAACGGCTTGGTGGTTGGGAGAGAATGCTTCCATGAATGCATGAGTCTCTCAACAGTTCCCAAATCTAGCAAGTAGAACGGTTGAGGAGTTTCTTGGTTTTCAGAAATGGAGTGGATAAGATCCATCAACCTATCTCTTGATATATTGTGAATAATGTCATTGCCCTTCAACGTAGATGCAGGCAATGTGGCTTCAAGAGTGGTGGTTGTGAGGGTGGAACTCATTATTTCCATGTCAATGTGTTGAGAAAATGCCATGAAGAAATGTCAAAACTGGGGGAGGAAACAAAGAAAGAAAACAACTATAGGAAAAGGAGACGCTTGAAAGGCTTCATGGTATGCCTTCCTTATATAGGCATATTTTGATTGACATGCAATTTTAGTATAAAAAAAAAAAGTAAAAACGCTATTAAAATTTTATATATATATATATTATACATATTTTTATTAAAAAAAATCATTAAAAAAATCAATTTCTAAAGCAACCTATGGTATATGTGGAGCTTATTTTAATTGATTTTTTTTTCTTTGTAATTGATTTAATGATTATAAATAAAAAATATAAAATAATTATAATTTAAATGTAATATCATATTGACTATTTTAGTTTGTCTTATCTTTATTAACTATTTTAATCAAAAAAAAAAAAAAAAAAATCCCAAGCAAAACCAATGAACTTTAGTGTCAAGTGTAAGTATGTGTCTAAGGTTTCGTTTGGCATGAGTTATTTTAACTAAATTAGCAATAAAGACAAAATAGGGTGATTTAACTAAAAAGACAAAATATCACATCCAAATCATAATCATTTCAATTTTCTCTTACAACTATTAAATCAATTATAAAAAAAAGTCAAAATTTATTCCAAACACAAATTTTTTAGCTAGATTAAAATAGCTACAAAAAAAAAATATAAGCAAAATTAACTCATCCCAAATGAGGGCAAAGCGTATGATTCCGTCAATTCGCATGTCAAGGACACCAAAATATTAGTTCAAAAAAAAAAAAAAAAAGCACCAAAACATGACTATATTCATAATTCTTAAAAAAATGTTTTATTTTTTAATAGTGAAATGACTTAGAGCATCTCCAACACTTACTCAAAATTTCCGTCAAATTTGAGTAGAAGTTTGATCTACGCCTCAATTGTTTCATCAAATCTAGTTGGCCATCCGGCCTAGAGTAAATTTTCATCAAATCTTCCCAAATCCGGTCATCCACTAACGGCCTCCTACAAAATTTGATGAAATGTTAAACGCTCACTTGATTTGATGGAAAAAAGTATGACTCTGATGGGTCATTACACACACCAAATATAAACACTAAACTATACCAAATTCTTTTAGAATAATGGCAAGTCCAGGTTTCGATCCACAGGTACAAATAAGAAATTAAACTAATTTAATTGCTAGATTCCTAAATTAATTTTGAGTAAAAAGATTGGTGGATATTATGACTAAAGAAGAATTAAATGAAATTGAATAATTAAATTGACAATTAAAATTAGGGTTTGAGATGTAAATTTTTTGGGAAAAATCCTATGGCAAAGAATTCACCACTAACCACATAAATGAGATTTAACATCGGCCAATAATTGTTAGTTGGTTTGTTATGATTTAGTTAACTTGAACCAGAGTTAACCATTGTGGTTTATAAATATGTCACTCTCTGTAATTGGATATTCAACTGAATCAATAGAAAAGATTTCATCTCTGCAAAGTTTCTTTTATGGTATTAGTGCCACAGACTCTTACAAGCACTGGTTCTTGAAGGTTCATCAATGGCGTCTTCAATGCCATTTCTGAATCTGTCCTCATCTGCTGTTTCATCCACTTCATCTTTCATACCTCCAAATCTTGCACTACTCATTTCAAATTTGAATTCTTTTGTGAATGTCAAACTTGATTCAACAAACTTCATTATCTAGAAGAATCAAGTTCAGAATATTCTAAAAGCTACACAGCTTCTCAGTTTTGTTGATGGCACACAGGTATGCCTCATCCACCATCACTGATGAACACAATCATGAGATTCTGAATCCAGAGTATACACGTTGGATGCTAATTGATTCTCATCTCCTCAATTGCTTGACTGCAACTCTCTCACCATCTATCTTCACTTTTGTATTTCATTGTTCCACAAGTCATGAAGTATGGAGTGTTCTTCTCAAATGTTTTACATCTTTGTCAAGATCACATATTTCCCAGTTGAAGAATAAGCTTAGTCATATTGTAAAAAAAGGCCACACAATGGATGACTATTTGACTCAAATCAAGTCAATTGCTGATCAATTAGCTTTAGCCGCATCACCTGTTGATGATGAGGATCTAGTTTTGCTAATCCCTAATGGTTTGCCTGATGAATATAATGCATTCAAAACAGCAATCAGAACTAGAGTTGAAACCATTTTTATTGGTGAGTTATGTTCTCTGTTAAATTATGAATCAATTCATGTTGAATCCTCATCTAAACAAGCTCATGCTTCAGAACTTCCCTTTGCTTATCATGTTTCAAGCACTTCTTATCGAGGTGGCTATAGAGGTGGTTCTTACAGAGGTCAAGAAGAAAGAACTGGCAGCAGGTTCTTTAAAGAAAATTCTAACAATTCTAATTTTCGAAGTAGAGGCAAATCTTCTAATCATCAAGGCCAAGGTCACACAAGTTCTGCTACTTACTTTACTGCATCTAATTCCTCTCAAGTGATTTGTCATATCTGTGGAAAACCAAATCACTCAGCATTAGAGTGTTGGTACAGATTGGACACCTCTGTTCAATCTCCAAGACCTCAAGCTCATCAAGCCTATGTTGCTAACACTAATCAGTCCGGTACTGGTTCTCCTGGTGACAGTTCTCCCAACAATACCAACTGGTTTTTAGATTCTACTGCCACCAGTCATATCACCAATGATTTGAACAATCTTTCTTTTTACCAACCATATCATGGACTTGACCAGGTTACTGTTGGTGATGGAACTACCTTACCTATTCATCACACTGGTCAAGGTCTTCTCCCTACTCCCTTCTTTCCTTTTCATCTCTCCAATATGCTTCATATACCTTCCATTTCTTCCAACTTAATTTCTGTCCGTCAGTTTATTTATGATAACCATTGCACTATTACTTTTGGTAAAGATATGTTTATCATACATGACAAGAGTACCAAGAATGTGCTATATAAAGGCTTCCATTCCCATGGTCTCTATCATCTTCCTAGTGCTGCTCCACTACTACATCTGCATCTTCTTCACGAGCTTGTTTTCAGTCCACTGTTAACTCTTCTCATTGGCATTTTAGATTAGGCCATCCTTCTTCAAAGAAACTTCAACATATTGTTACTCATCATTTGTTACCTTCTTCATCTGTTAATGCTTCATCTGTTGTTGATAATAAAATGTGCTCACATTGTTGTGTTTCCAAAAGTCATAGACTTCCTTTTAGCTTGTCTAATTCTACAGTTAATAAGCCCTTGGCCCTTATTCACTCTGATGTATGGGGGCCATTCACTTCATCTGTTTCTTCATACAAATATTGCGTAATGTTCATTGATGATTATAGCAAGTTTACATAGTTGTTTCCTCTTCATTATAAAAGTGAAGTTTTTCCTAAGTTTTTGGAATTCAAAGTGTTTGTTGAAACTCAATTTTCTACTCAATTACAAGTGTTAAGAAGTGACAATGGTGGTGAATATCTTAGCACCAAGTTTCATGATTTCTTAAAGAGTCAAGGCATACAACATCAGTTGAGTAGTCCCACACACCTGCTCAAAATGGAGTAGCAGAGAGGAAACATAGACATCTCATAGAGACCACCATTGCTCTCATGCATCACTCTTCATTGCCTCTTGCTTATTGGTTTGATGCTCTTACCACATCTATTTTTCTCATTAATAGACTTCCTACTACTAAACTCAATTTTCTCACTTCTTTTGAAGTGTTGTACCACCATGCTCCTGATTATACATTGCTCAAAACCTTTGGTTGCAGATGTTATCCATGGCTCAAACCTTATGCTTCTCACAAACTCCAACCTAGGTTTGTGCCTTGTGTGTTTCTTGGTTATATTTCATCTACTAAGGGCTATAGGTGTCTTGATCCTGCTACTGGACATATTCATGTTTCTAGACATGTTGTTTTTTATGAACATGTATTTTCCTTTGCTTCTTCTCCACCAATTAAGCCTGCACCTCCTTCTTTGTCCCAGTTGAGCTCATTTTTCTAGTCTGATCAGTCTTCTTCCCATGGCTTTGCTATGCCTTCCCCTGCAGTTACTCGTGCTATAGCTAAGTCACCAATTCCAATTGTTTTTGGTCAATTTGATTCTGTTCAGTCCTTTTCTAGGCCTATCTCACAGTCTGGTCATCAGTCATCTGTTCTACAGATTGTACATCAGTCTGGTACTCTTACTCTACATCAATCTGCTACTCCTGCAAATTTGTCTGTCCCAGAATCTACTGCTCTTCTTGGCAGTCTGCCTTCTGTCTCAGCTCAGTCTGTTGGTTTGCCTCAGCCTGCTCTGCTGATTTGCTTTCCCTTACTTCTATTTCCAAGTCCACTTCTCAGCCTCAAATTCCTATTTCTTCTTTGTCTGTTCTTTTACCTTCTCTTCTTTCAACTCATTCTACTCACTCCATTTCTCCTCCTAATACTCATCCCATGATCACTAGGTCTAAATCTCAGCATCATTGTTTCCTTACTTCTTTTGATCATACTGAGCCTCAATCCTATCAAGAGGCTCCTCAATCCAGTGCTTGGACTGCTGCCAAGAAGGATGAATACACAACCTTGCTCAGACAAGGCACTTGAACTTTAACCAATCTTCCACCAACCAAAAAGGCTATTGGTTGCAAATGGGTGTTTCGTCTTAAGAAGAATTCTGATAGTACTATTGCTAGGCATAAAGCCAGATTGGTTGCGAAAGGCATTCTCCAAACTGAAGGCATTGATTACTTTGAAACATTTAGTCCAGTGGCCAAACAACCCATTATCAGACTTCTTCTATGTTTGGCTCTTCATTTTCAGTGGTCTATCAAACAACTGGACATTTCTAATGCTTTTCTTCATGGTATTCTAAAGGAGGAGGTCTACATGCATCAACCTATTGGTTTTGTTAATCAAACTAATCCTTCAATGGTCTGCAAACTGAATAAAGCCTTGTATGGGCTCAAACAAGCTCCTAGGGCCTGGTTTTCTACATTTTCCTCTTTTCTTCTCACTCATGGTTTTAAGGCCAGTCATTGTGATTCATCTTTGTTTGTTAAAGAGACTCCGCACTTCATCACTATCCTTTTAATCTATGTTGATGATATTTTACTTACAGAAGTGATTCTTCCTACATTTCTACTCTCATTACTTAGATGCATTCTACCTTCTCTATGAAGGAATTAGGGTTTCTAAACTATTTCTTGGGTATCTCTGTTACATCTTTTTCTTCAGGATATTTCTTATCCCAAAAGAAGTATGCTACTAAAATTTTGGTTAAAGTTGGTATGACAAATTGCAAGTCTTCTCCTTCTCCAGTGACTCTCAAATCTTCTACTGATCAAGCAGATTTACCCTTCTCTCAGCCTTCTCTCTATCGCAGTCTTGTTAATGCCTTGCAATTCCTTACTATCAGTAGACCTGACTTAACTTTTGCTGTTAACCATACATGCCAATTCGTTCAGACTCCTCTCACCAGTCATTTTGCTTTGGTTAAAAGAATTCTCAGATATCTAAAAGAAACTCTTCATCAAGGTCTCTAGTTTACTCCTGGTCCTCTTGCCTTACATGCCTTTTCTGACTCAGATTAGACCGGCTGCTCATTTGATCGAAGATCAACAACTGGTTATTGTGTGTTTTTGGGTCCTAATTTGATTTCTTGGTTAGCCAAGAAACAACCTACTGTGCCTAGATCTTCCACTGAAGCTGAATATAAAGCTCTTACTCAAACTGTTGCTGAACCAAGCTGGCTTGGAATGTTGTTGTTTGATCTTCATCTTTCAGTTCCAGCTCCCACTCTCTAGTGTGATAATCTGTTTGCAATTTCCTTATCCAATAATCCTATGTTTCATGCCAGGTCTAAGCATATTGAGGTTGATTACCATTATGTTCGAGAAAGAGTTGCAGCCAAGAAACTTCTTATTCATCATATTTTCTCTATGGACCAGCTTGCTGATTTATTCACCAAGCCTCTCTCCTCTCCTCGGTTTCTATATCTTCAGAACAAGCTTTTGGGACATTCCATCCCTCTCAACTTGAGGGGGCCTAATAAAGAGCCTAGCTATGATAGCTATCTTAGCCACAATCAAGCTTCGGCTAAGCTACAATCCAGCTCTAGCTACCATAGTCAGTCAACAGCTTCAACAGTAACTGCAATAGCTAGCCACTGCATCAGTTAAACAGTTAGGCAGTTACAAAGTAAACTAGAGTTAGTTGGTTTGTTATGATTTAGTTAACTTGAACCAGAGTTAACCATTGTGGTTTATAAATACCTCACTCTGTGCAATTGGATATTCAATTGAATCAATAGATAAGATTTGATCTCTACAAAGTTTCTTTTATAAACGTCTATATAAACAATGATACAAAATGATCATAAAAAATTTGTGTTACCATTTCTCAAAAATAAATTCAATAATATTAGAGAAATATTATATATTCTATTTTTTTCACTATTTTGTATCACTCTGATATTTATGATTGGTTCCTTATTTGGAAGCAATTATTAAGAAAACAATTAAAACTAATCATCTATTGCAATTATTGTGTATTCTTTTTTTTTTTCACTATTTTGTATCACTATCTGTGTAGATATTTATCATTGGTGACTTATTTGGAAGCAATTATTAAGGAAGCAATGAAAACTAATAAGAAGAAATTACGTGTAGGTGAGAGAAAGAAAAAAAAAAATTACTAATACATAAGAGATGCAAGTGTATCTATAGTGAGGTTCAAATGAAAGACTGTGTGGGTGCAAGTTCTCATATCTTGGTTTTTTTTTTTTATCTTGGTTTTTTTTTTTTTTTTTCTCCCATCTACCTGTAATTCTCTCAACTAATAATATATTGCAATTATTAAGCAATTATTATGTGTTCTATTTTTTCATTATTTTGTATCACAATCTATGTAGATGTTATGATTGGTTCCTTGTTTGGAAGCAATTATTAAGGAAACAGCGAAAACTAACATATTGGCCTATTTTGGGAAGTGAATTACAAGTCACTTCTCAACTTTTAACTCACTTCTCTCTCTTACAAAAAAGTCAAAAAAAGTCAAAAAATAACTTTTAAATATTTTTTCAAAACACCCCATTGTTGGGTACTCGATGATATAAAATGATGAAGAAAAAAAAGTGATATATAATAATCTTCATAATATTATTATGATGACTAACATTATGGTACCATCAATTCGAATATGACGGTCAAGTTTATGTATGAACTTGAAATAAGTTCATTTTATATTGTTTATCATTTTATGTACTAACATTTGATATAGGATAATAATTTAATATAAAATATAATAAATTATTATAATATTGATACGTGAGATAATATTGATATGTGAGATAGTAAAAATACAACAGTGTTACATTTAAATAATTTCTCTTCTCCACAATCTCTCAAATGAGGTGGTAAGATTAAATGTATGTAAGGAAAGTTGCGAAAAAATATTGAAGTATGGGCCAACTTTTAAATTTTGCTTGTCATGTTATTTGAGAAGATTTACGGGTGTTTTAGAAAGATGGTTAAAAATTATTTTTTGACTTTTTTTGTGAGAGAGAGAAGTGGGTTAAAAGTTGGGAAGTGACTTTTAACCCACTTACCAAAATAGGCTTTAGAGGACAGAAATTATATGAAGGGTAAATTACACTGACACCCCCTGAGGTTTATGTTTATTACAGTTCCCCATTCACGTTTGGAAAATTACATTGATCCCCCTTATCAGTATAATTATTTGACGGTGTTAACTTTTAAGTTAAAATGACATATTTGCTCTTAACCTTTACATATACTTTAAAAGGTAAATTACATTGACACCCCCTGATATTTCAATTTAATACGGATCCCCCCTGACATTTAAAAAAAATTAATAAAAATAAATATGAATAAATATATTTAATTTGTAAAAAATTATTTCTCACCACTCGAAAGATAAAAGTTATATAAAAATGATAATTATTTTTTATTTCTTAACCAAATTAATTTTTAATTTTTTAAAAAAAATTTCTAAAAATCAAACCATACATAGCCTAAGAATCTTTTGATAAGTCATTTCTTACGTTGGTAACTTATTTAATTATTTGTTATTTTTACGACATTTTTACCATCTGAGGCATGTTTGGTAACCATTTCGTTTTCAATTTTCAATTTATATTTACAAAAATTAAAAAAATTGTCATAAAAACTTGTTTTATAATTTTTTTGATTTATAAATGGTTGTCTCAGTTTGTAAATTTGAGAAAAAAATATAAATTCAAAAAATGAGTTTACGTTGATTTTTAATCAGAAATTTAAAAATTTTACTAACAATTTTTTTTTTCAATTAATTTTTTTTTTCAACTAATACTAACCGAGGGGACAATTGGTAATGTTACTTTAAACCTTGGGGAGGGGATTGTAATTTCTAAAATGTGAGGGGTGTCAATGCAATTTACCTAGTGAGGGAAAAATTGGTATTTAAAAAAATTAAATTGCTGACATCAGCAAAATTTTTTAGTTGACTTAACAGTTAACTAACTAAATGAGCAATCTGTAATGAAACTTTAAATCTCAATAAATGAATGTAATTTTCAAAAGACGAGAGAAAGAACTATAATAAATATACATATCAGAGATGTCAATGTAATTTACCCTTATATGAATAAACATTTTTCATAAAAATATAGGACAATAATAGAGGCAATGTGATACGTCCACATCAATGATTTCAACGCCTCAGTAACAGCTTGTTTGGTTTTAGTTTTCAAAAAATAATTTTTAAAGAATTTAATTTTTTTATTTTTTATATTTTAATTTTTTAATGAATTTTTTAATATTTTGAGCATTTTTTAAAATTTTTAGACACACCTAACATAAATACACTTAAAAAGTATAATATTTGTGAATTTTTAAAAAATATATATATATATATATACTAAATACCAAAAAAATACGAAAATTCAATACATTTTTATATTTTTGTGTATTTATTAATTTTTTAAAATATTTTTCTATTTTAGATACATATAAGTAAGGTGCATCTAAAAAAGTAAAAAAATTACTTAAAATTTTAAAAATATTCACTAAAAACAAAAAAAAAATACAAAAAATAAAAAACTCAGTTTTCAGAAAATTGAAACTAAATATACTGAATAAGTCTTCGTTTGGGATTGCTTCTTTAGTTGGTTTTTTATGTTGAAACTTTTTTAGCTTAGTTTTTTAGCTTAGTTTTTTAGTCTCGTTTGGTTTTATTTTTTTTTATTTTATGAGAAAAATAGTATAATGATTATGGTTTGGATGTAATATTTTATCTTATTGGTTTATGTAGCCAATTTTATCTTTTTGGCTTGGTTTGGAAAGTGAATTGATTTTTTGACTTTTTAACTTTTTTTAGCCTGAGGCTAAAAAGTCTGGTTTGGGAAGGACTTTTGACTTTTTTAATTTTTTGTAAGAGAAAGAATGTAATGATTGTAGGTTGAATGTGATGTTTTGACGTATTAGAACTAAAAAATCTATTTTATTTTTTTATGACTATTTTAACCTCAGACCCACCCAAGCCCACTTCCCAAACAGTGGCTTTGTATTTTTTTAGCCAAAAATTTAAAATCAAACAAAGCTTAATTTAGGTACTATTTGGCATAAAGTACAATTATTTAGATAAATATATTTATTTATGTCATATCATCTCTCTATTTTTATATATATATTTTTTATAAAAATTAAAAATATATATTTATTTAGATAATTTGAAAAAATCCTTAATATTACCCATTTAAACATTGAAAAAATTGCTTAGAATATTAAAAAAATTAGTAAAAATAAAAAAACACGAAAATAAAAAATAAAAAAATTTAATTTTCTAAAAAGTGAATGTTAAAACCCCAAACCAAACACGCTTATCAGTCCTAATGTAATAATTACCGAAACTATTGACATATATGGATTGTGATAACATCTCAATGTGTTTTTATAGATATTTATATTGACAGGTTTTATGAATGTTTTTATGTATATTTGTACACCTCATATTTTTATGGATGCTTGATATTTTAAGAGAAGTGAATCTATAAATGTGCGGCAACAAATGGCCAGAAAAAATCTAGTTTGTTCAGCAACATGACACCAGAATAATCTAAATTGTTTGACAATGTATAACTGAACAGAATCATCATAAATTTAGGAGGGAAAATGATGTTTTAATGAAAGTGAATTTATAAACGCGCGACAACAGATGGCTGGACAAATATAATTTGTTCAATAACATGACCCGAAATAATTCAAAAGGAATAGGTGAATCTACATATTATTGGTTGGTTACGATACTAAATTTATAAGAGCGGGTTTGGATCGTGACAGGAGGATTTTGGGTCGTGACAGGGTAGGGTGATTTTTAAAAATTAAATATTTTTGTATATGGACAAAAGTCGTCCTTTTGAAATAACGAAATTGATTTATTTATAAAAAAAATATAAAATAATAAAATGATAGTATCCTCTTGAATAAAAAACAACTATATATATATATATATATTTCATTATAAATAAAAAACAAATTTATAAATCACAAAAAATAATATTATTATTTTTATTTGGAAACTCATTTAACTTTGAAACAATTCTTTGAAATAGATTGATAAATTTCACTTACAATTAGATATTGATATATTAATTTTATAATATTAGAACTCCCATTCCCCTCTCCCCCCCCCCCAAAAAAAAAAATCCATTGAAGCTATAATATTACAACCAAAAATAAAAATAAAAATACATTTCAATTTATTCCAAAAAATAATAAACCAAATAAATAAAAATACTTATTAAAAATTATATAATTACTGTATGTGTTGCAAAATAAAATATATATAATTATAAGAAAATAAAATAATATATGCTAAACTAATGAATGAAATTGAGGGAAATATAAGGAGGTTATTTTGGTCTCTATATAAAAAAGGAAAAATTTAGCCAAAATTCCTCCATTGAACCCTTATTTGGTGAAAGGACAATCCAATTTATTTCGGGGTAAACTATCAATATGTCCTAATATTTAGACTTAATTCCAATCAAATCTTATTGAAAATAAATCCTAATAAAATTCTCACTATTTTTTTTTTTTTTTGATAATTTTTTACATGTAATTAAAAATTGATAATTAATGACTTTTTTTGTCACGATTTTCATAAACTGCAACTAAAACTTCCAATTAGTGACGTTTTTGTGTGACGAATTTTTCAAACTATCACTAAAAGTTATAAATTAGTGACCTTTTTCTAACTGTCGCTAAAACTTATAATAAGTGACATTTTATGTGACAAAATTTTCAAACTGTGGTTGAAAATTAACAATTAGTGACTTTTTTTTAATAGTGTTTAATAAAAAAATGTCATTAATTATCATAGGATCTACTAGACAATAAGTCTACTTAGTAGGGCCTATACGTAAGGTCTCCTTTATTTTGCTTCAGAAACCCCTAAAGGGGAGACGTATAATTGAGTAAGGATAGAGTAAAATTTCTTTTTTTTTTCTTGGACAATATTACCCATGCATATATATATATATATATCACATAACTTTTTGGAAAAAGATTGAGGCCTCGAATGCGTGAAAACTCGAATGCCTCGAATGTCAAAACGACGTCGTTTTGACATTCTTACCAGTAAGAGAATGACTCAGACCTAGTACAGAAAAATTATCTTACCGGTAAGAGAATAAATCTTACCGGTAAGATAATAAAAAAAATCTCAAAACGACGTCGTTTTGAAATTTCGCGCCATTCGAGCCGTTGATAATTCGAGGTACGTAGCATTGTTGTAACTTTTTTAACGATGAACACTTTTATTTTATTTTATTTTATACAAGCTTAAAAATGTTGTATATGTGTATTTTTTGTTAGGTCATCTAGTATGTACTTTGTTTTTGTAATAGTAAAATGTTACTGTAAATCATATTAACATGTTACTGTTTACGTCAATTTCGACGGTATTTGTTTTTTATTTTTATTTTTTAAGAATTTCATAATCAACATGGATTTTGTTTGATAGATTTTGATGAGAAGATACTAAAAATATTAATTTTATTAAAAACCGATATCTAAATCAAAAGTATATTATTTTAAATTTTAAAATATTAAATTACTCACTAAATATATTTTGGTAATAATAGTATGTATTAAACTTTTCAAGAATTTTTTTATTGTGCTTGTGGGGTCTTTTGAAAAGAGAATAAAAAGCCAGCTTTTAGCTTTTTATTTATTTTTGGTCACATCGCCTCTCATATTTTTTACTCACAAAAAGATAAAATAGACTAAAAAAATAAAGAAGTTAACTTTTTACCAACTTTTCAAAACACTCCTGTCTTTAATGTATTAAAGTTGGGCAAATTACATTAATAGTTGCTATAGTTTGGGATTCGTGTCAGTTTAGTTCCTAACTTTTCAATTGTGGCACATTTGACCTTGAATTTTAAATCTTATTCCAAGTAAGGACAAATGAAGATACCATTGCTTAATTTCAAGGGCAAAATCGTCAATTTGATAAAATATAAACTAATTTGAGAAAAATAAATCTCAAAAAAATAATTTTAAATTTTTAAAAATTATTTCTGTCCATCAAAGATAAAATCATGTAAAATTGATAAATTTTTTACACATATATTTATTTATTTATTTTACAAAATTAATTTTTATTATGTGTTTGGATGATGACCATGTAATGAGTGGTTAGGATTATAATGTGTAATCGATGTATTTAATATATGAAATGTTTTTAGTTTTGGATTTTTGATTTAATGGATTGGTTTAATAATGATATTAAAATTGTCGCTATATTTGACTTTCGAAAAAATAGAAACTAATTTAATGAAAATCATAATTTTATCTTTAGTGGATAGAAATAATTTTTAAATATTCAAAAATATTTTTTTGACATTTATTTTTATCAAATTAGTTTATATTTTATCAAATTAACGATTTTTTCCTTGAAATTGAGCAATAGTATATTCAATTATCCTTATTTGAAACAAGATTCAAAATTCTGAATCAAATGTGTCACAATTGAAAAGTCAAGGACTAAAATGACACAAGTCCCAAACTATAGGGACAGTTAGTGCAATTTTCCCATTAAAGTTTTATTATGCAAAGATATTGACCAAATCCAAAAAAAACAAAAAAAATATTAATCCTAACAGCATTAAAAGTTTTTTCTGTTTCCTAAGCAAAATGAAATAATTATACTTATTTAATACATCACTTAGGCCTGGTTTGGGGTAATTAAAAAAAGTCAAAAAGTTAAGAAATTACTCAAAAAATTAAAAAGTTATCACTCTTCATCAGAAAAAATATTAAAAAATTAATTTTGCACAAAATTAATTTTCAAACAGTTTTGACGTCCCACAAGCACAACTGAGTTTTTGAAAAAAATTGCACTGATTTAAGTACACAAATAACACTATGTTGTTCGTCCCGTGGGTTCCATCACGGGTCTCATTTTAATAATTTAGACCGTTTAATGTGTAGAACTCGCCGAGTACTATATGCTCGTAAAAAATTACGTTGATCAGATATCGGTAACTATATGATCAAATCAGTTAAAATTTATAAAATGGATGGTGTTATAGTTAACGGTTGAAAAAAAACTAATCTGATCAGATAGCTATAGATATCTGATCAACTTTATTTTTTACAGGCATATAGTACTCGACGAGTTCTACACATCGAACAATTTTGATTAGCAAAACGGGACCTGTGGTAGGCCCCCACGGGCCGAACAACACTTTCAATTCACTGCCCGAAAAAGCAGGGAACCATCTCCCCCTTACTCTCCACACACCATCCCTCACTGTACAGCCTATTCCATCACAATCTTCTCTTATACACTAATTTATATAATTTTTTAATAGACATTTTTTCGTAAAAAGTCAAAAAATTATCCTAAACAATCATATTTTTTCCCTATGTCAAAAAGTGAATTTATTTAAAACTAAGGGTGCAACTCGGGCGGGCTCAACCCGAGCAACCCGAGCCCAGCCCGAGTTTTTTTTGGGCTTGGGCAACTATATCTTGTAATCTGGACGGGCCTGGGTAGATTTTTTATATCCGAATTGTAATTCGGGCCGGGCTTGGGCAGAACCAATGGCCAACCCGAGCAACCCGAACCCGAATTGAATTTAATATATTATATAAATTATATAATATATAATATAATATATATATATATAATTTAATAAATTATATAATATATATAAATTAAGTAAAAGAGTTAGTCTTAATTTTTATTTTTTATTTTGGTTAGTCTTCCACCATTAGATTAGTATCTTTTATGTCTACCCTTAGATTAAATCTAAAGAAAAATCTATCTATCTTATCTCTCTCTCACAGACTCATTTGATTTTTTGTTCAACTTTGAAGAACTTTGAAGAACGGCGGAGGCGAAACCCTATCGTCCCCGATCTCCACCTTCATTCACTTCCTCCTTCTTCAGCCCTGGTAGATCCGTCTTGGGTAAGCTTCCTCCTTCTTTGTTCTTGCATCAGGAATATGTAACTGATTTATATATAAATATATATATATCTTTTGGTTGAGAGGCGTGGGTGTGGGGATATATTTTTTGAATACCAACACGTGGCAAGGTGACGCCAACGTGTCAGCCGAGATGCCACGTGTCCTGATTGTGACGCCGAGGTGATCTCGGCAGGGCCGAGGTTATCTCCGAAGATATCGGAATCCGAGATAAGAGGATAAAAGATAAGGGACAAGAATCCTAGGATAAAGAGGAGACTTAGTCAAGATGAGGATAAAGCTCTTACGGAGTTTATCTTTATCTCTTGAAGAGTCCAAAGTAAGTACTGAATTGGAGTCCATAGAAGTCAGGCTTCTTGTGGGACTAGGATTAAGTAAACTATAAAAGAGAGGCACCCCTGTGGGTCTAAGGTAAGCAATTTATACTTTGAGCAAGTTTTTAGCACTTGATTATCTTTGAGAGATATACTTACTTAATCGTCGGAGTGCCCCCGGGTGGAAGAGCCACCGCCAGAGCCTTTTCTTTCTGTTGCAGGATAACTGAAGCCATCTATTCTGCCAGTGCTTTCTAGCTGATTACTAAGCGGGCAGTGTGATCAGAAAATCACTCACACAGTGGGTTTATCTTTTGGTTGGCCTTTTATTTTTATTTTTTTTAGGACATGATTGCATTGAGATGAAGATGTGAAGATCAAAATATGAAATTTCTGTTGGATTGAAGTTTCTGCTGGACTGCGACTTGGATCACTTCTTTTTATTTTGTTGTTTTCAGTTTATGTATAAAATAATGAACCACTGTTGTTTTCAGTTTATGTTTGGCATTTGAGATTATGTTGAAGTTTGTATTGAAGTTTGATGATGTTGAAGTTTGTGGTTGTTTGATTTATGCACCAGATGTTGTAGTTTGATGTTGAAGTTTGTTGTTTAATTATTTGTTAATTCTCAATTGTCTAGTGGATAGCAGAGAGTTTCATTTGGTGACCACAAAATAACTTTGAATAATTAATTACAGGTTTCAAAATAGGTTTCTCAATTCTACCTACAGGTTTCAAAACAATTCTACCTACAGGTTTCTCAAAACAATTCTACCTACAGGTTTTCTACCTACAGGTTTCTCATTTGGTGACCAGAAAATAACTTTGAATAATTCTCAATTCTTTGTTAATTCTCAATTCTACCTACAGGTTTCAAAACAAATCTACCTACAAGTTTCTGGACTCGGGCTATTCGGGCTAACTCGAGTTCAAAATACAAAGCTTGGGCCGGACTTGTGCAGCAATGCTCGGGTTCATGGTCGAGCTTGGGCGGGCTTGGGCACTGCCAAATACAATTCGGGTTGGGCTTGGGCAGACCCCCAACCCGACCAAACCCGCCTGAGTTGCACCCTTATTTAAAACACCCCAAACAACTCCACTTAGAACTCATGAACACATCTAAACAAAAGCCATAGATTTTTTTAATGTTTATTATCTTTTTGTAATTTATTTTTCCTCCCACCTGTGAAGTGTAGTTTCTCCTAAAAATTAAAATTTTCCATTATCCAATTAAAATTTATTAGTCAGTGGGCAAAAGATCCAGAATTTCAAAGTGAGTGGGAAACTCAAAATCAACTCATTGGGAAATTTATCCCCACTCACGCGCCTATCCTATCACTTCCCGTGGCGCCTCTCTACTTTCTCTTTCTCTCTCTTCTGTGCGCTCTCTTTCTCCTCTTCCTTTTTCTCATGTCTTTCTTGCCTTCGGCTGATTATTCTACATTTTCGGAATATAAATACGTGACATTTCATAAGATTTTAATTGATAAAAAATAATGTAAACTTGCTATTTATATTGGGTACAAGAGAATAATATGAGGGCTAAATAATTTATAATTAACTTAGAATATGACCACGTGATGTTCCAGAATTATTAAATAATTTTCCTTTGTAGGTGATTATTACTGAATAATCACCTCTAATCTGTGCTACATACAAGTTTGATCTGTGCTACATACAAGTTCAATTTGTGTAGAGTACAAGTTTAACTTGTGTGGGGTGCAAGTCCAACTTGTGCATAAGTACAAGTTTATTATTAAAATGATGTATTCTTTTTTAAATCACTGAATTTAAAATATATATATACAAATTGAACTTGCATTCTGCACAGATTGAACTTGCACCCAGCATAAATCGAACTTGCACCCCTCACATGTTGCATTTGCACCCTACATATTTGGTTGAATTCTGTGAGGGATGCAAATTTGATTTATCCGAGGTGCAAATCTAATTTGTAGTGATTATTTTTACTTTTAATTTTAATTTTAGTGATTTTTTTTCTTTTTTTCTTTTATAATTTCTAGTATCTCATTAATTATTTTTATTTTATATTTATATAAATTATTTTAATTTTTTAGGCACAATTTGGATTAATTTTCAAATTTTTTTTTTCCAAAAAAATTTAAAACTAGTTTGGTGAATAAACCAAAAAAAACAAAATTTATCATTTTAATAATGAACTTTCACCTATGCATAGGTTGGAATTGCACCCCACACAAATTGGAATTACATCTAACAGAGATCGAACTTACACCGCAAATAGATCGACCTTGCACCCCGCATATGTTAGACTTGCATCTATACATAGGTTGGACTTGCACCTGACACAGTTTGAACTTGCACCCTACACAGCTTGAATTTACACCCAAAAAAAGTAGAATTATATGAAATTGACATTTTGTTTTACTAAACTAGTTTTTTCCTTCTTTTTTATTTTTTATTTTTTTAGCAAAATAGAAGATAGAACTTAACCAAATATGGTGAAATGAATTTCTCCTATCCTACTGTTTTGAAACTATTTGTAGTGCTAAAATATATATGACTATTTTTTCAGTGATCTTTTTTATTTGTATGGTTTGAGTTAATATTTATATTAAATTTTAGTGTCTGACTTGAGTTAATAAAAATAAAAAATAATATTTGTATGGTTTAATTATTATTTTTATTGTTTGGTTTGCCTTATTATTTGTATGGTTAAATATTATTGTTTTTATTGGTTTGGTTTTTGTTAATTTTGTACATTTTGAATATTATTATTTTTAATTTTTACAATTTCAATTAATATTTGTATGATTTGAATATTATTATCTTTTATTTTTATTATCACTGATTGATAATTTTTCCTTTTATTTAATTAATTTTAAATAATTTTTTTATTTATATTAATTTCAGCCATATATTTCATTTTAATTGTATAATTTTTTATATCTTTTTTAATTTATTATTTTAAAAAAATATTTCATATTAATCTTATTTAAAGATATCGTCAATATATTTTTAATGGTATTATTTTTATAGAATTAAATTTCAATATTAAAGGTTATATATAGTTTATTAAAATAAATCTATTATATAAGGAAAATGGTCTTTTTAATACACAAACCTTATGGGAGCTCCATTATTCCAATCCCAATTTCTTAATTTTTTGATAAAAAAAATAAATTCAAATAAATAAGAAAATCTCCATTAGTTAACTTTTATTTAATAATCCCACATCGGGAAAAGAAAGGAAAAAATGAGTTGTTTTACTCATATAAAGGGAATCTTAACCTCTCATCTCCATTTAGTAAAGAGTCTTGTGAGAGTTTCAATATCTCAATAAAAATTCTCAATTTAGACAATTTTAGTGCTTGGATTTCAACTTCCGAACGAAACCAAACTCTATCATTGACATCCAAACAATTAATTTTTATTCTGAAATTAATATTTTAACCCACAAACCTTGTGGGAGCTCCATTATTCCAATCTTAATTTCTAAATTTTCTGATTAAAAAAATTTAAATAATTAAGAAAATCTCTATTGGTTAACTTTTATTTAATAATCTCATATCAGGAAAAGAAAGAAAAAATGGGTCGTTTTACTCATATAAAGGGAATCTTATACTCCCATCCCTATTTAGTGAAGAGTCTTGTGAGAATTTCAAGATCTCAATAAAAATTTTCAATTCACACAATTTTAGTGCTCGGATAACGAAACCATGCGCTATCATTGATATCAAAACAATTAATTTTTATTCAAAAATTAATATTTTAATAATTATTTTTGTTCAAAAATTGATATTCGAATGACAAAAATATCATAAACTAAAACAAAGTGTAGTATGCAAATAAAAGCTACCAAAATAACTGTGCATGATGTTTAATAGGATTGTCTACCAGAATTTCCTATGTGTTTGATGTTCTTCTGATAATATTAAAATAAATAAAGTATACAAACCTACTTTGAGGCAAGTTCTGTTTGTGTAATAAAAATCATAGAATAGTAGTTGGTTTTCATTTTTCAAAAGTCATATGGGACGTGCTGACATCACTAGCATAAAAATCATAATTTTGTGTTGATCTTTATATGTTTCCAACATCTTAAATTGAAGAAGACCTAATCTAATATTATATAAAGAAGTGGAGTTTTTTAGTGAGGAGCCTTACGAGAGTTTCAATATCTCATACTAATTTGTTTGATTCCATTGGCTAGTTTTTATTTGATAATCCCACATCGGGAAAAGAAGGAAAAAAATGAATTGTTTTATTCATATAAAGTGAATCTTATACTTCCATTTAATTTAGTGAGAAGCCTGTGAGAGTTTGTATTTTATAATTCCACATAGTTTTTCATTTTTAAAATAATTTTGTATGAGATTTTGAAACTCTCATAATATTTAACTTTGAAATAATTACAATCCCACATCGAGAAAAGAAAGAAAAAAAGTGAGTTGTTTCACTTATATAAACTATTACAATCCCACATCAGGAAAAAAAGAAAAAATGAATTGTTTCACTTATATAAAATAAATCTTATAAAGGGAGAAACATTTTAAAAGTTCCAAACCTTCATTTTAAAATTATTGAATTTTCTTAATTTTAAACAATTAAGAAAATTCTCATTAACTAGTTTCCATTTACCTTTTATTTTATAATCCCAAATTGGAGGGAAGAAAAAAGAAGAAAAAAGTGAATTGTTTTATTTACATAAAATGAATCTTATACTTCAATTTATATGAATTATTGAAATTTCTTAATTTTAAACAATTAAAAAAATCCTCATTGGTTAACTTCTATTTAACTTTTATTTTACATTCCCATATCGGGAAAAGAAAGAAAAAGTGAATAGTTTCACTTACATAAGGTGAATTTTATACTTCCATTTGTGTAAGCAAAAGAAGATTTTTAGTGAGAATCCCTATAATCAATACCATTTTTTTTTTATTTTCTTAATTTCAAATAATTAAGAAAATCTCTATTGGTTATCTTCCATTTAATTTTTATTTTACAATCCTACATAGACGTTTTGATTTTAAAAATAATTTTGTATAGGATTTTGAAACTCTCATAATATTTAACTTTAAAATAATTACAATCCCATATCGAGAAAAGAAATAAAGAGTGAATTGTTTCACTTATATAAAGTGAATCTTATACTCTCATTTAATATTATAGTATTGTGCATGTTTCAGTTCAAAATGGTTTAAATTTTAAAACAAAATTTAAAGGTTTTAATTAATTAATTTTGTTGCAAATTGGTTAGTTTTTTAACTTAGCCGATTCAGCTGAATCGTTTTCGGGTTGACTGATTCACTAGTTTAACCAAGGTTTTAGCTGTTTTATTAAAATATATTACTTAGATTTGTTTGGTTTGAAATGAACTAAGATTGACCTTATTAAAAATTGAATGACTGAGATTGCTTATTAGAAATGAACTTCCCGTCCAAACAACTATTAATTTTTATTTTACAATCCCACAACAGGAAAATGAGGAAAAAAATGAGTTGTTTCACAATATAAACATTATGCTCCCATTTAATATTGTAATATTGTGGATGTTTCATTTCAAGATAGTTTAAAATTTTAAAATTAAAATAAAATTTAAAAGTTTCAATTAATTAATTTTTGTATAAGTTGGTTTGTCCTTTGACTTAGCTGATAACGTGAACCGTTTTTGATTTGACTGATTCGCTGATTTAACTGCGATTTTAGCGATTTTAGCAAAATATATTGATTAAATTTGTTTGATTATGAAAAATTTTAAAATTCCGAAGATATTGATTTGTGATTATGTGACAATTTTAAGCAATAAATAACAATCCCAATCAAACAATCAAAGACAAATCAACACAACGATTTAATGTGAAAAAATCACAATTGGAGTGGCTCCAATTGTGATAAAAAAATCACGGGCCAAAGTCACAAAACAATCGATAAAGAAGACAAAAAGAAATTGCACGAGTATACTTTCAATTACCTAGCAAATCCACGCCCAAATTGAACCGACCCCAATATGCCTTTTCCACCACCATCTTCACCTCAGAATTGTCTTGTCCAACGTTGAATCTGCAATGCCGATGTTGAATCTGACGATGAACTACTTCGGAATCCACCAAAGCTTCAAGTCCAAATTCCACGGAATCCACCGAAGAACAAATATCTCTTTTGTGAATAAAACATACTAAACAAACCTTTTAATATAATTCACTCAATTCATGATTAAACTCTCACAAATATTAAAAGAAACAAGTAAAGAAATTCTAGATGAAAACCCTAATACACAAGAAAAAGATCTGGAAGCCATACCCTAGAAACTGAATTAATCACGGATTTATAGAAAACATAATCGTGATCTTTGCTTGAGCATAAGAATGGTCGCTCGAGCGAACTAACTAAAACACGTGTTTCAGAACAAGGATCCATGCTTGAGCGCAGGAAGTGCCGCTCGAGCGCAAAAACATAACTCCTGGTACTTTTGCAGACAGTTCAAACTTTTGGAACCAAATATTCTCTGCTCGAGCGCACAAACTCGAGTGGTCAAGCAACTTCGACTACATTTTTGCTTTTAGTTTCGGGGGCGCTGCCTCTCAACCCGACATAGTTAGCAAAATGAAAAACATGATAGAATTAAGATCACAAACTTTTCTACATAGGTACAATTCGGGTTAAATTCACATCTAAATACTTAAAGCCTCACTTAAATAAAGGTCAAATAAAATTACAACTGAAAGGAGTTTTGTCAAACGAGATTGCTAAGAACAAAAACCTAACAGATTGGAAATAAATTAAAAATTGACCTAATTAAAGATTAAACGGCTAAGATTGCTAAATTTGAAATAAACTTCTCACCCAAACAATTGTTAACTTTTAAACAATTAAAAAAATCCCTATTGACTAGCTTTCATTTAACTTTTATTTTATAATTTCATATCGAGAAAAAAAGAAAAAAATGAATTGTTTCACTTACATAAAGTGAATCTTATACTTTCATTTATATAAGCAAAATGATATTTTTAGTGAGAAGTCTTATGACCAATATCTTATACTAATTTTTTTGATTTTCTTAATTTTAAATAATTAAGAAAATTTCGATTAACTAACTTTCATTTAATTTTTATTTTTACAAAATATATAAAATTAAATATAATTATTATATTTTTATTAAATAATATATTATTTTATTCCGTACATAGCATAAGTGATATGCTAGTAATAGTTTAAAAGAAATGAAAAAAGAAAGAAGACAGAAAGGAGAGGCAAGAGAAACGTGAGAAAGAAAGAGGAGAGAGAGAAGGAGAGAGAGAGAGAGAGGAGAGAAAAAGAGAGAGTAAAGAGACGTGAGAGGAAATGATAGGATAGGCGCATGACTGGGGATAAATTTCTCAGTAATAATAGAGATCTTCACAAAACATAATCTCCACAATCATCAAAATAATCTGAACTATTCATGTCACTGTCAGACACAACTCACAAAAAACAAATTCAAACACAACAATGATCAATACATCAGTAGGGGTCATAGGGGTCTTCTTTTATGGGAGTTCCAAATATTTTACTAAATTTCCCATGCGTTGATTATTAATTTTGAGTTTCCTACTCACTTTGAAATTCGCCTAGTGAGTAATAAATAAGATTAATGCTATACACACCAATTAATATATTAATTAATATATGAATTTATGATGTTGTATAATTTAGAATAATGCTATATGTACCAATTAATGTACATATTAGTGTACTAACAGATGATGTGGCATTGTTTGTATAGTTTTAGGTATTTGTAATTTGTATAATAAATGTGATCAGTAATAATAGCATAACACTAGTTGGTACACTAGTATGTATACTAATTGGTGCATGTAGCACCACCGTATAATTTAATATATTTTTAATATTTATAATTTGTATAATAAGTGAGGTCAATAATAATATCATAACTAATATTGATATATTAATTAGTATACTAATTGATACATATAGTACCACTCAATAAATAAAATTCCCTGCCCCAACTTGAGCGTAATTGTCTCTTCTTTTATTAGTGGTCGGTTGGTAATAGTAAGTTTTTATAATTGACTTTTTAATTATTTTATTTTGGGATTAAAAATTTATTTGGCTTTATTTTTTATTTATTTTTTGTTTTTTTTGTTTTTATTTTTGTGAGAGAAAAAATTAAATGATTATGATTTGAATATGAGATTTTATCGTATTAACTTATTTAATCTATTTTACTTTTTATACTTGTTTTAGCTAAGAAATTTTTTTTTATCAGCAAAAAAAAAACACTTTATTGATGAGAAAAACATACATTACATATGAAAAAAACATCAATAAAGGAAGGAGGTGCAAAAAGCATCAAAGTACACCCCCCAATCCCAACTAGGCTGGCACCAAGAAGGATACCCAATCATTTGCTAGCACCACCGAAAGTTGGTGAGAAACCAACAAGAAAAAAGAGAAAGGAAAAAAAAAAAAAACACAGAAGATACAAAAACCAGACCAGAACAACAACCCAATGCTCTATAGCACCCCACTTCTCAGCACACAACAGAGCAGTAGACCACACCAAAAAACATCCTCAAAACCAGTTCAATAGCAGCATTCCATTTCTGATGCATCATTCCTCAGAAACCAGGCCTAACAGAAGCTCAAGGCCACAACATTCGCATTCTGCTTGCTCTAGTACTTCTTCAGTTTTAACAATGGCTTCCAAGTCATTACCAGTTTTATCTATTTTATAGGAAACATCAGAGACTGCCTTATGAAGCTTGTGTCCATTCATGAGAGGGAAAAGATGGTTTTCTTCATTGAGTGGTTTGCTTATCATCTTCTAACTGAAATTGTGTACTTTTTGCTTGAAAATAGACAGGTGCTAACAGAATCTCCATCCATAGATAGAAGCTCCCAACCTCATGCATCTGCAGCAGATGTTTGATGCATCAACCAATTCTTCTGTTAGCTGAACCAGTCAACAGAGCTGAGCAGGACAGACCAGCAAATTAGATTAACACATACCTGAGACAAAACACCCAACCCATACCAGACCAAACCAGAGCATACAACTAGCCAACATCAAGCATAACAGAACAGACAGCAGCTAAGACACTACATAATCAAACATCAGAAACTAAAACACTGCACCTAAGACACCAGAGCAGACAGCAACTAAGACACCAGATACCAGAGCACAACCAAACCAGAGTAGACAGCAGCTAAGAAGAATAGCTCAAACAAGCTCAGACATAACCAAACCAGCCCAAAAGAACAGACACCAGATACCAGAGCACAACCAAACCAGCCCAGAAGAATAGCTCAAACAAGCTCAGACAGGATCAACTAAACTTGCTGCAAGTTGTACACCAGGATCAACAAAACAAATAAGACTCAACCAGAGAAACACCCATAACAGATACACACTCAACCACCCATCCTCAGGCAGAACTTATCCTGTTGCAAGTTGTACACCAGATCATTTACAGAAGCTGCCACCTGTAGTGGCGATGCCTTAGTCCACAAAGCTACTCAAACTTTCACAATGTCGCATAGAGCTTCAAAATCTGGTTGTAATCCATTGAAAACACACTCGTTTCTATGTCTCCAGGTAGACCAAAGAGTTGCCATAGGAATGACCATCCAGATTTTCTTCTCCAATTTTGACATTCTACACCCATACCACCACTGCAGCAGTCCATCTACAGAACCTGGCATGACCCACTGAAAACCCCACAATCTCACAATGTTTGACCAAAACCTCCAAACAAAAGGACATACAAGAAGAATGTGCTCCACTGTTTCAACATCATTATGACAGAACACACATTCAAGGTTGACACCCCCATCAAGTATACCAAGTCTGTGAAGAAACCATGAAGTTTTGACCTTACCAAGCCATGCCAACCATCCAAAAAATTGTACTTTAGGAGGAGCAAAATTATTCCATATAGGGCTTGCCATTGCCATAACCGGACCAAGAAGGGATTCACTCCATTTATATGCTGATGCTACACTAAACAATCCAGATGACTCTGCTGTCCATTTCAATACTTCTGATTTTTCACTACAAAGATTTGGTGCACTTCTGAGCAAACAAACTAATCTAAGTACTTCCTCCTCCTCCCATGCCAACAAAGTTCTTCTAAACTCAAGGTTCTAATCATCAGCAACACCCCTATTCTCAAAAAACACCCCTACCACCCCATGCTTATTATTAGATAGAGAGAAGAGTCTAGGGAATTCCTCCTTTAAACACAGGTTACCAATCCACTTGTCCAACCAAAAGTGAACTCTACTCCCATCCCCCAAAGCTATCTGAGAATTATGGATATAGAAATTATGCAAGTCTGGATTCAACAAAGCTACATTAATTATATCAGTCTAGATCTTAAAACCTCTACCTTCCAAAGTTGGCAACCATTTCCCATATTGAACATTATATTTTGCGCATATCACTTCTTTCCAGAGTTTGTGATTCTCAACTCCAAATCTCCACCACCATTTTAACAACAAGCAGTCATTGAATGTTCTAATCCTCCTCAACCCCAAACCATCTAGATTCTTATTCTTTGCAATTACCTCCCAACGGACTAAATGCACTTTTCTTCTGAGGTCTGATACACCCCACAAGAAAGCCAATTGTATTTTCTCAATCTCCTTAGCCACCCAACAGGAATCTTGAACAATGATAAATAGTAAACCGACAGATTGGACAAAATTGACTTGATTAGAGTTGACCTCCCGGCAAAAGAAAGTAGTCTTCTCTTCCAATTAGCCAATTTCTGCTTGAGTTTGACAAGAACAGGTTTCCAAGTACTTCTCCTACTTGGGTTAACCCCCAATGGCAAACCTAAATACATTATAGGTAGCTTTTGATAGAGGCAATTTAGATTAAAGGCAAACTCTTGCAATAGTCCATCATCAACCCCAACACCACAAATGACACTCTTGTGGTAATTTATTTTTAGCCCCGAAGCCATCTCAAAGCATCTTAAAATTCTTTTGATATTACAAACTTCCTCCTTCTTAGCTTTATAAAACAAAATAGTGTTATCCGCAAATTGCAAATGAGTTACTCTTAAGCCATTTGACCCCACCTCTACCCTGTTGATTAAGTTTAACTCTTTTTCCCTACTAAGTAGTATATTGAGACCCTTTGCTACAATGTTGAATAAAAACAGTGACAATGGATCACCTTGACGAAGGCCCCTTCGTGGGCAAAATTCAGGTGTCGGTGACCCATTAACCAAAATAAAGATCTTAGCAGAGGATACACAAGCTTTTATCCAACTCACCCATCTAGATACAAAGCCAAAGTTTGAGAGCATGTTAAAAAGAAACTCCCAATTGATTGAGTCAAAAGCCTTTTCAAAATCCAATTTGAGAACCAAACCTTTCTTATTGGATCTTTTCCATCCATCAACAATCTTATTAGCTATAAGAATCCCATCCATAATATTCCGACTACCCAGAAAAGCTGACTGAACCTCACTAATGATTTTGGGCATCACCTATTTCATCCTATTTGATAACACCTTTGCTAAAATTTTATACATAGAACCAATCAGACTAATAGGCCTATACTCTTCCAAACAAGAGGGACTATCATTTTTAGGAATTAAAGCAATGAAAGAGCTATTGATCCCACCCACTAAACTTGCATTTTGATGAAATTCCCTCATGAAATGTATCACATCAGATTTCACAATTTTCCAACATTTCTTGAAAAAAGCCATGTTGAATCCATCAGGTCCAGGTGCCTAATTCCCATCACAAGTCTTGATTACAGAACTAATTTCCTCTTCAGTAAACTTTGCCTCCAACTGTTCAACAACTTGTGATCCTCCAATGTTCTTGAAGTGCCTAGATAATTTAGGTCTGGCCTTCCAATCCTCGGAGAAATGCTTTAGAAAGTGGGCCTTCACCTCAGCTTTAATTTCCAGAGGGTCCTCCATCATTGTACCATTCACAACAATGGAGCACAAAGAATTCCTACTATTCCTGCTACATGCCATAATGTGAAAATATCTTGTATTTTTATCCCCTTTAAGTGCCCAATTCACTCTGGATTTCTGCAACCAAATCCATTCCAACATTTTACTAAGCCTCCAAACATCTCCTCTCACTTCCTTTCTTCTGAGTATTTATGTAGGTAGCAAAGATCTGTCCTCAGCAAGCAAATCAAGGGCATGAGCTTCTTCTTCAACACACTTAAGATTATTTTCCACCTTCCCAAATACCTCCACATTCCACTGTTTTAAAGCTTGCTTCAGGGCTTTAAATTTCATGAAGCATTTAAACCCTGCCCAACCCTCTACTACAAGCCCAGACCAACTTTGCTGTACAAAAGATAGGAAATTAGGATGAAGTAACCAAGCATTGAGGAACCTAAAAGGTTTTGGTCCCCAATCCCTATCATCCTCCATTAATATAATAGGATTGTGGTCAGATAACAACCTAGGTAGGACCCAAAGTTTAAAATTAAAATTCTATACCCACTTATGATTGAGTAAAAATCTGTCCAGTCTACTCCATTTCGCCCTATCTTAGGAATTACACCAAGTAAACTTCCTCCCAAGCATAGGCATATCGATCAGCTCAAGTTGTTCAATCATGTCATTGAAATCTTTCATCCCTCTATCCCTTCTAGAACACCCAATTCGTTTTGAAGCTAAAAAACAATGTACCTGCCAGCAGGATGAAGTTATGATTACAGCAACACTCTCGCAGCTGGAACACCTCAGATTTCCAGATACACAGCAATCCTCCAGCTCTTCCAACTGATTGCCAAACAAGCTTTATGTACTTGAAAGAATTATGTTAGAAATTTCAAATAAAATATTAAATTTTTTATTAAATATTTTACATAAGTATAGAATTTACGAACATATAATTTATGTGAATCCCACGTGTATATAAATGAAAAGTTTGATTAAAAAAATTAATAAGTGATTCGAGACCCATAATATTTTCTTGCTTAAATATTTTTGGTGTTGATGACACAGATTTCCATAAGATCAAATAGAAAATCACGTGAAGAGTGAAATGGTGGGACCATTTGCTAGGGTGGTAGCTAAAAAGTCATTTTCGATAAATTTTCCGGTCATTCGATTGGGGCTGTAGCATTACTGTCTTTTTATATAGGCATATTTTGATTGACATACAATTTTAGTTAAAAAATTAAAACCTTATTAAAAAAATTAATATATATAAATATTTTATTTTTTATACTCCTTCCGCTGTAAAATAATAATTTTTTTTTAGAGAATTTAATTTTTTTGGTAGTATAATTATTGTAGAATAATGTTAAAGACTCTAAAAATTTTATCAATGTGAAACATTTAGTTAGATTTTTGATAAAATTTTAGTATATCTAGAATTCAAATAAAATAATAACTTCTCTAGCCTTAATACAAATTAAGAAATAAATATATAAAATTTATAATGTTTACCGATATTGTAAATCAAAATATAAGCGTAAGTCAAAAAAAAATAAAAATTGTAAACACTAAACAAAATACACAAATTAAAGCTATGTACACTTGTTAATGTTCTATAATAAAAAATAAAAAAAATTACTAAACACCAAATAAAGCACACCAGCCGCGCTCTGCAATATCAATAAATTAAATTGAAAAAAGCATACCAGCTTGTACTCTACAATTCCAAACAAATCAAATATAAAAAAAAAAAATTAAATATGAAACAATACACATCAACCGGTGCTCTGTAATCTAAAAAAATTAAAATTAAAATGCACACTAACTAGTGTTACTGCATGCTATTCAAATCATAACCACATAAAGAAAACAAACATTATATTACATACACCTAAGGGTATCTCCAACGTTTACTCATTTATTTCATCAAATTTGAGTAAAAACTCCATCTGATATCGTACGCTCCAACGAAGGTTTTTGATCTTTCATCAAATCACCGGTCAACTAGGCGAATGATCGGGTGAATGTTCACCCGATCGATCGGCCAGTGTAAATTGCCTAGTGTAAATTGCAAAGAAGTGGATGTCCGGGAGAACAACCGGCTAGACAATCGACCAGTCGTCTAGTTATCTATAGTAATTTGACGAAAAGTTTCACTCATTCTTAATTTGATGAAAAGTTTTAGTCATCTTTAATTTAATATCAAACTAATGACAATGTTAGAATAAAATTGTGATTAATTTTTTTTTTCAAATTTAAATTTAATGAAAGTAAAAGTAAAACGTTAGAAACAGCCTAAATGGATTAAAATTTGACTAAACAATCCGTGGATCCAAAACACCATCAACTATGCACAAACCACACTATGGTTACATTTGTCATCTCCACAAACATGCTATATATATATATATATTATATAATATATGATCAAATGTAGCACCTCACAAAGCAGCCCACAATTATTATAGTGGGACCTAGGAGCACCATTTCAAACACTAAACCAAACAGCACCTAACGGTTATAATCACTAAAAAAAATAAAAAAAATAATAAATAAATAAATTAAATTAAATAATGATTTTACCAACACAGCTAGCCTTTAGTTCACCAAAAAATAAAAAAATAAAAAATAAAAAAAAATTAAGTTTCCCTCCAATATTTACCCATGTGCTAGACCAACTATCAATGTATCCCAGACATGTGCGTAGTTAAGCCAGACATCTGCTTTTTGTCTTTACCAAATACTGCAAAACTCTGGCCAGCTACTACCTAAATCAGCACTCAGAAAGTCCATTGTTGCTCGACTTTTCGTGTTTCTTTCTGAAGACAAATTGTCCTCTAATTCACTCTCGGGGTCCTGAATCTGATATCATAACTACAATGTGAAATAGATAAATATCAAAGAGTTCAAATTCGGTAAATCTTTTAAAAAATCAATGTTTGAATCAAATGTCAAAAATGGACTGCTTTGCAAGATTTCAGAATCGCAACCTAAATATTATTGGGAAATTTAAGAAATCCAAAACTCGTGCCAAAGGCCATTAGTCCGTCATCACCAAAGTGTCTCGGCTCGAAAACTTAGGTACGAGAGGGGAAAGTTATGAATTGAGCACCTTAATCGATCGATCAAAGATCGGCCTTTACTTGTCATGATGTGATTTTTATTTACATTATATGCTTTTGCTCCGATTATTAGCTATTTTACTATGTGATGCACATGAGTATAGACTAATTTGCAAGAGTTGGAACATTTGATTTCATGTTTATTTTTTGAAAAGAGTTTTTGAATATGCCACTTAAAAAGGTGGGCTAAAATAGATATTAATCAAATTATTCCAATTCAAGCAACTAGCCTTCATCCATAGGCATTCAAACAATTATATCATTTAAGCGACTAGTCTCATGGAAGTATGCTTTGACATGGCAACAAAAACATTCGATGCAAGATGCTAAAACATAAAATTACTCACCTAGTACTCCGAGCCAAAACAAAGCAAAATTTATTAGAAAAAATATGCATGCTTCTAATGTAAGATGACTAAATGCAACGCACACATTATGTATTTTATAAGCTCGGCTATGAGCATGACATATGATTTCATTCAAGATATGTGAGAAAGCACATATTCAAGTAATGAATTTGAACATTAATATTGGGTTAGTATGATGAGCCGAGCCTTGAATGCATGCAAGGCAATGGATGCAAGGTATAAGAATGCTAGTTTAAAAAAAATGATGTTCTATACTAACCATTGTAAGCAAGTAAATAAAAGAGAGAAAAACGTGGATTGGAAGACATACAACTTATTACATAATTGCTCTCATGCAAGAGGGTGCGAATTAAAGTCTGAAAGTCCAAATTAAACTAATTATTACAAAACCGAATGAATAAATAAGCGAAGAATTAACTAGCTAAATACTCTATTACAACAAGGATAATAATGATAAGTAAACTAACTATTTAAGCTAACTAGCTATAACAATTACAAATAAATAATACAAAAAATAAATAAATTAATTACAACAATGATTATAATGTAAGTAAGCATGCACAAGGGTTGCATGCACAATGTCCAAGAACAACTCTGTCTTCCCCAGGCTTGCTCTGTTTCACCTTCAGCCACTGCCCTCTATTTTCTACAAAATACGTTGCTGACCAAACATTGATGACCAGCCGGCCCTCAATGAAGCCTGGCCGGGCCTAAAAAAGGCCGATCATGCCTCAATTTCATGCAAAATTCTGTTTTGTGCTCTGAAGTGAAAACAGTGCAGACAGAGTGTTCTAGACTTTGTTTGTCCCTCTCACACTTCTCTGTCATGGGAAAGCCTCGAGAGAAAGTTGGAATTGTTTCTAAAATCATCAATGAGCAAGTTGATTGCTTGATGATTTCGGGTACAATTTGAACAAAAAATTAATAAATGAAAGAAACAACAACCATCCCTCCCTCCTATTATAGAGTGAACTCAAGGAAGGAGGTAGAGACGCTTCAAGATTCATCAAAACATCACGAATTGATGTGAGACAACCCTTGACACAACGGATTCGACATAACATCCGGCCGAACCCCCAAAAAGATAACTCATTTTCTTTATGTGGGTTGGTTCATTTTAATCCAAATTCATTAGTCTTTGCCATCCTTTAACCCATTAAGTCCAAGATGATTGTTACGTCCACTAAGTGAGAAATATGTCAAACGGAAGGTGATTCTCAACATGAAAAAGAGACTACACCGTTGGCAATGAATCTCCGTAGAGATTAAGCCATTAAACATAAATTGCTAGTTCATGTTTTGAATAACCGTTAACCGATTAAAACAACTCTCAAATGATAGAAATGAATAGCAAGTTGATTATTAAAATGAAGTTCTTAAACATGGAAATTAGTTAAGGAAAACCTAAGAACAATATATAACAAGCTATATAAGCAAACTTATGAGACAACAACCAAGCTAATCAAAGCATTAACTATTTAAACAACCTAGAACAGCCCTAAAACAGTCCTAAAACATCCCTCAATAGATAAAAAACAGTAGCTTAGAATGCATGAAAAGAGCCTAAAAAGATAATCACGAAAGAGAGAAAACAAGACTAGTAAGCAAAAACAAGGAGGGGTGGCTAACCCCTCAACTTTTGAAATCTCAAATCATGATTTTTAGCCCTTTTTTAACTCTAAAAATCAGTTTAGGGAATAAACAAAAAGAGTGTAAAAGTAAGGGTTTGACTTATAGGTAAAGGTGTAGAAAGAGTATAAACTCTCTCTACCCTTTTGGTAGCTCTCCAAACCCAAATTCAAACACTTGGAATATAATCAAAACAATATAAAACTACAAGAACTAGATAGCAAATGAAAGAACAAGAAGTCAAAGAGAGGATGACAAGCTTATACCTCTCAAAGAAGTGAGCTTTTGCTAGTGAATCAAACCAAGTCTCACCACACTCTCAAGCTTGAATTATGGTGTTCAAGGCTCAACTAAGGTTCCTAGGCTAAGGTGCGAAGGTGTATATGGTGTATGGATATAGGTTCAAGGTGATAGGTTAGCTCAAAATGTTGCTTGCACAAGAAGAAGGAGAAGAAGGAGCTCTCAAGGTGGTGTAGAGGCTTTGTAGAGATTCTTCAACTCTCAAAACCGAGATATATGGTTATTTTTATAGAATTTGAGCAAGAGGAGTCATAAATATCTTCAAAAATAGACAGCTAGTGGCCTCCCGCCTAGAACAGTGTTTCTCGCTACTAAGGCACGGCCGGCCCTCAATGAGGCACGGATGGGCCTCAATGTGTTTCCCTATTTTTCTACTTCAGACTCGACATAGGGTGGTACAATGTGTAAAAATGGATTTCTTGGGTAAAATCAATGGAGATACAAGAGGTTTGGTATTGTTTCAGAGCTTAAAACATGGCCCCTTCGTCGAGACCTCGAACCATGCACAAAACCACTTTCATCATCAAGTGTACCGGACAAAGCGCTCGACCCTTACGGGCAGTCAAAAATAGGGTGTCCACACCCATGCATATTCACTTCAGAAACAAACCGGCAACGACCACCTCTAGCAAAAACTTGACCACTTATAACTCCTTGTCGAAGCAAAAAACACTGTTGATGAACCTATAGAACTCCGGTGATGCAGCCCACAGAGAAGCACTAAAATACTCCACTACCGGCAAACACAGTCAGTCAATTAAATTTGCTTCACCCTCCACACAATAACTCTGGCTTCTAAAAAAAAGGCGCAAAAGCCTAGCGACCAGTCGGAGAGGTATTCTGAAACGATCTACATGAAACACACGCACAACACGCGCCACTTTTTCTCTAAAATGGTCTTGTCCCTCATTTTTCTCACACAAACTTTGTTTCTCTCTCTTCAAACTGATAGCTTTTTTTCTCTCAAACAAAAGCCCTCTTCCCTCTTCTTCTCTCTCTTCCTCTCAAATTGGTAGCTTTCTTTTTATCATCAAACTGGCAACTTTCTTCTCATCATCAACAACATGTTCTTGTATTGGACCATTTTTTTATAACAAAAAGATGAAACAGATTTGGAAAAAATATAATATATAAACACAAATTCGAACAAAAAATATAATACATAAACATAAATTGCAAAAATTGTTTATTTGTAATATATCAACATCAACATAAATTTATTTTATTTTTTTCTCGTCAGCGTAGATTTAGATTTACACTTTTCCAAATTCTAGATCTGGATGGCTAGGTTGTAACGGCGATGGCGAGAGGCGACGTTGATGGCAAGAGGTGATGAATAGTGATGGACTCAGAATCATCTTCGGTGCTCTTTCGTTTTCCAAAACCAAAAGTCATTCTTCATGAGAAGCACTGTTCTTGACGATGTTATTACACTCCCGCAAAATGAAGGTCGTAAGAGATCTAGTTTCTGACGTTTCTTCTGTCCGTTTTCATGTTCAAACGAAGCTCTATCGTTGACGAACTTCAATGGTCGGATCTCTACTGTCACGACCCAAACCCACCCTCATAGGTTTAGTATCGTAACCGGCCAGTAATTCTAGGATTACCAATGGCCTCTGAACATGTTAAACAAAATACAGGGGCTAGTGGAAGTAAATACAAACATATAACGTCCATAGAGTTGTGTGGACATACATGGGACAGAAAAATTTAAAACTTATATTTATATACAATACGTGACGTCATAATTACATTAGTATTACGTCACCAAACCCACCTAAATACTACGTACAAAAACTTGTTCAGTCAAACAGAAGAAAACAAAAACTTAAAACTTGTTAACAGAACATGACCACTTCAAAACGGGAACCTCTTCGAGAGGTATAGTGGTTGGCCGACACAAAAGAATCTAGGCAGCAGCTTAGGCTTGATCACGCGCCTAATCACCTACATACATAAATAATCCGGTGAGCTGAAGCCTAGTGAATAATAACAGAGTAAAGGTTTTAATGAATGATGTCCACAACAAATTTAGAATTCAGAATGCAAATAAGAAACAAATTCATATTCATACTCATACTCATATTCGTGTTCAGAGTTCACATATTCCACATCATCATGCGTGGTACATCTATTAGCGCTAACAAATCCGATGACCCATAAAGGGACGATCATAAAGGCATTCCAATGACCCATAAAGGGATGACCATAAAGGCATTATGATGACTCATGTGCACAGAGACATTTCTGATGACCGATAAAAGGACAATCATAAAGGCATTCTGATGACCCATTAAGGGAGGCATGTCATATGATGCTAAGGATGCCACAAATACATTTCAGAAATTTAGACAAGCATTCATTCATACAAAGCATAGCATTTTAGAAAACTGATCATTCCATATCATAATGTTCAGAAAATAGATAACATTGAGCATAGCTTTATATAGTTATTACTCACAGATGGCTCTAATAACAGAACAGATAAAGCAGATGGATTAGATAGACTACAGCGTGTGACCTACACAATACACAACGGATACTGTAGACACCTCATTTTTGACTGCCCTTAAGACTTGGGCGCCTTATTGTGAACACTCAATGATGAATTAGTATGCTGTACAATTGTTCAATTTCCTCAGCAAAAGGCTTCGGTTTTCCAACTTCAAAGCCCAAACCTTGTACCCCCTTTGAACCAAAACCTATTTTTTTCTAGCCTGATCACTTAGAGGCCTGCTGGCCAACAGGTGGCCGACAAACCAATTTTATTGGCCGGCCGTCCCCTTTCTTGGCCGACCGGCCATGTTTCCTGGCAGGCAGATATTTACTGCGAGGTGTCTCCCTCATATGTATGCCTTGCACCAGCTGGCTCCATACAGATATTTTTGACTGAGGAACCTATTTTTCTATAAATAGATGACTATCCCTCTTGATTTTAGGTTAGAAAAAAATACCTAAAAGCCAAAAACTTGTCAAACACCCTCCCTCTCTATCTTACAATATACATACATTCTACATACACTTCCTAAACCAAAAATTTGAGGATCCTTGCTAAGATTATTGAGCCAAAATTTCAGCTTTTGAGGGTGAACGCTTTGTGATTTGTGAATCAAAGAGTATCTTCTCTTCAAAGGTATAACTCTTACCTTGTTTAAACTACTATTCTCTCATCTTTTTCTTGGTATTTCTACTCTGTTTTGGACTGGTTTTGTTGGTTGAAACTTGTGATTTAAAAGCTACCAAAGGTGGAGGGGTTAACGACCCTTCTTTGAACCTTATTCCATAGCTTGAATTCTTGTGTTTCCCACTTATTTCTCAACCTTTAGCTACTGATTTTTAGAGTTTTCATAGGCTAAAACATGTGATTTTAAGGTCTAAAAAGTGGAGGAGTTAGCCACCCTTCCTTGGGCTTGCTAGCTTTGTTCTCCTCTTCTTTTACTTGCTTTTTCTAGCTTTTCATACTAATTTTCAACACTGTCGTTTTAGTTTTGGGACTGTTTTATTATGTTTATTTAGTTATGCTTTGAATACCATGCTTATAATGTTGTAAGTCCTCATAGATTTGGGAGTTTAGGCCTTAGACATCAATCCATTTGAGTTAATAGCTTTTCATTCATTATTTTTGTATCTATACTTATACTTGTAATAATCATCTCTGCAACCTCCCTTGTTTCATGGTTTTCTTTGTTTAAGCGTTGTTTCAAACAATTGATTGTTGTTTCAAGCATGAGAAAGAGACCTTCCATGCTTAATGGTTTAATCTCTTCGGAGGTTCATTACCAGGGCATTACATCTCTCTCATGCTAAGAGCAACTTCTTGATTGATACTTCTCTTCGTTAGTGGATGTAATTATCACTTTTGGACAAAAACGAATAAAGAATGGAAAGGTAAGACAAAAGAGGCTAATACAATTGGAATAAAAGTGGTAAACCAGAGTAATAAAATTGGTTTGGGTTCAATCGGACGTTATATTGAACTTATGGAGTCTTGAGTCATTTCATACTCTTTAAGTGATGAAAATAAGTCAAGAATCAATGTCTACCGCTTCCCTTGAGGTAGCTCCATGATAGGGAGGAGGTTTTGTGGGTCTTTCATTTCCATTTATTGAGCCTTTGTCCCATCGATTCATAGATCATCACGCAACAAGTTTGCGACAATTGATGATTTACGAATAAAGTCTACTTCTCCCTTGATCTATTTCATGATAGGAAAAGGCAGAAAGGATAAACATCCCCTGGAAACCCACTGTTTTTGCTCTGTTTCATTTCTGTGGTAGTAGGGCAGTACCTCAAAACAGTGGTCGGCCGGCCGGCCAACTTTCTAGCTGGCCGACCGCTTTCCTAGGCCGGCCGGCCACTATATTTTGTACAGGCATTGTCATTTGCATGGCAGAATAGAGCAGAAGCTGGAGCAAAAACAGAATAATTTTCTGATTGCAAAACTAAACAAAAACTGGTAGTAAACAAAGAGGTTTTCGGGAGAATGTTCTTATTCGTATGCGTGCGGCTCCTCATCTTCCGTTCCATTAATTAATTAGATTCATTTTCATTTGTAATAATTAGTTAATTTAGCTTATTTATTTGGTATTGGAGGTGTTTGGTGAGGCTTTTTTTAGCCAACTTATGGCTTCTGGCTTTTAAAAAGTTATTTCAGACTGTTTGGTAAACTTATTTCAAATAGTTTCTGATTCTAACAATTTATTTTAAGTTAAAAAAGCAGATTCTGAGAAGCTGCTCACCCCTTACTTTTGATTATCAACTTTTGCTGTGGACATGTTAATTCACAGTTATACTCTTAGATTTTTTTATTTTTTTATTTTTTTAAAAATAGAAAAAGGCCCAAATGGACTATAAAATATTATTATTATTTTTTATGAGAAATGTAGACAAATAGTGAATAATAAAAAATAAAAGCTAATTGAAAAAGCTACTTCACATCTTATTGAACAAACACTATTCAGCAACTTAAATCTACAATCCAACAGTTATACCAAAACAGATTAACAGCTTCTGATTAAAGTCATAATCTATAATCTGTTAAGCTATAATCTATAATCTAATTTAACAGCTACACCTAATTAGTTTAAATTCGGACATTTGGACCCTCTTATATGAGGACAAACTTATAATATTGTGTATGTCTTCCAACCCCTATTCTTTCTCTCTTTTATTTACTTCCTTACGATGGTTGCTTGTAGCATCATATTTTGGTTTCATATCATTGCCATGCCTTGTATCCATTTTTGCATGCATTGGGCTCGGTTCATCACTCTAACTTTATTATTACCATTTCTTACTGACTTGAATACGTGCATAATCGAATGCTTTGAGTTAAGCCATATGTCATTTTAAGAAATCGAACCTAATAGTTGTATTTTGTATTTGTTGCATTAGTCACTTGCATATTAGAGCACACATTTTTCTAATTGTTTTATTTGGCTTGCCTCGGAGTACTAGGTGAGCATTTCTTACTTTAGCATATTGCATGCATGTTTATGTTGCCATATCAAGCATATCACCATAAGGCTACATGTTTATTTGATATACCTCTTGAATGCCTGTGGATGAAGGCTATTGGATTAAATTGGGATGTTTTGATTAATGCATACGAGCTTACTTTTTCAAAGTAACACATATGCAAAACTCTTTTCAAAACCAAGCATGAAATCAAAGCATTCCAAAGTGGGTGACTTAGTCTATATTTATGTGCCTCACATAGTAAGTTAGCATTTAATAATTAGAACAAGAGCATATTCTGTACATAAAAATCACATCATGATTAGTAGAGGTCGATGTTTGATTAGGTGAGTGGGGTGCTCAATTCATGACCTTTCCCTCTCATACCTAAGTTCCCGAGCCGAGATACTTTGGTTATGACGAACAAATGGCCTTAGGCATGAGTCACAGGTTTCCTAAATTTGCCAAAAATATTTAGGTGGCAACTCTGAAATCTGGAAATGCCATCCATTTTTGGCATCTCTGATGATAAATAGGTTTTCTAAGATTTGCCGGACTTAGACTCTCTTTTGTTTAATCAATTTCACATTGCACTTGTGAATCTAGATTTAGAACCATGGGAGTCCGAATTGTAGGTCTATCGTATCCGAGGAGACTAAACCTCTCCGAGGAGCACAAGAAACTAGCTACAGTTTTTGGCGACTCTGCTAGGGAGGTAGAGAACTTGACTTGAACTTCATGATGTGAATTTTTATCTACACTTAAATGTTCTTTGCATTGCATTTGCATTGGTGCTTTAAGTCACTGTGTTTTTCATCTGCTATTTTTGGACGGCTTGACTGAAAAGCTTACCAAAAGGATGGCCGGTCGTGGGCTCTGCCATATTAGAAACACAACCCTTGGATCTGGATTACCGTCGTACTGTTTGATCCTTCTTTCATTTCTTTGTGTTAGGTATGAGAGGTATATTAGGTAATGTTGTCGAGGTACCCCTTTTGACCATTCGGCCTAGTTGCATATAGTAAAGCCATAGCGACTATTCAAACTTAGGACAGGATGCTCACCCATAGGCAAGATTTTGTGAAACTACTTGCTTGAAGTAGTAAAACCCTAGATCATGTCAAAATTTAGGACAGGGTAACCCTATCCTCTCATAGGGGCGTTTTGGCTCTCTTTACCTAATATGTGCTTTATAGTGAAACTGTACAGGACTGTGTCATATCAGTGGTATAGTTGATATTAGTTTGTAGGGGTAGAATTCAGTGGGAAATACAGTCCTTCAGTTGTGATCATATCTGTTGCAAATTGGCCCGAGGTGCTGTCTAGTTTTGGTTATTGTTTTTCTTTTCTTTATTTCTTTTGCTAGGTAGTTTTGCAATCATAGCTTCGGAAAGACCTGATATCCCCCAAGTTTTGTGGACTTGCTCTAGTAGACTTTGCAAGATCTGAGATCTAGTTGACGGTCAGCCAACATTGGTCTCTCTCCCACCAGTTGTTCGGAGGAGAAGAACTAGTCAATTTTCACTGGCACAGATCACTCAACAGTCACCTATTTGTTCTCATCCAAGCTCACCAATAGCTAATTCTCCCAAACCGCAATGGCACATAGTAGTCCAGAAGAGGTTGCTGCCATGATGGAAGTTTTTCAGAGAACAATGGATACACTGAATCAAAGAATCGAAGCTCAGGATGAAACTATTGCTGATATACGATGCCTATCTGGGGCATCGACATCTACTGTATATCCAGTCCCGGCTACCCATCCGAATCCTAATTCGCCTTCACCAGTTGAAAACCCTCAAGTCCCGGATCTCCAAGAGATGTTAGCACAGGCTCAGACTTTCAGGCCTCTGGCACAACTCCATGGGGGAATCCTTCCCTTCAACATCAACGACATCGATCTGACTATGATAAAAATTGCCAGTACTCAAAAAATTTCAAGGCTTCAATTCCATCCCAGATATTGAAGACGGTTATACCGAGGCCTCTGTCAGATTGCCAAAAAAGTTCAAGATGCCTCACATTGATAAATTTGATGGTAGCAGAGATCCTATTGTTCATGTTTGTCTTTTCTTGGATGTTCTGTGACCAATGGGCCTGACTCGGGCTTAAAAACTATCATTGTTTGGAAGAACTCTATCAGATGTGGCAGCTATCTGGTATGGCAAATTGGAGGACTCGACTAAACAGAATTGAGAAGAACTTTCTGAGGGGTTTATTAATCAATACTCATACAATACTCAAATAGAAGTAACAATCAGCGAGCTGGAAACAACCACTCAGAATCTCAAGGAACCCTTTATTGATTTTATTGTAAGATGGAGGGCAAAGGCAACCAGGATGACAATCAGGCCCTCAAAAAGGGAACAAGTCTGGTCGATAGTTCAGAATCTCGAACCAGATATGTTACAAAGAATGATAGTAGCGCCACTGTCTACATTTGTTACTTTGCATGAGTTGGCAGTTCAAATTGAAATCGCGTTTAAGAAACGCATCATTCAGAGAACAAGTGAGCCAGCAAAAAGGCCATAACTAGGAGTACCAATGCTAGTAATAACACTATTCCTTGGCCTGCAGAGATCAATACCATCACCACAATGTCCAAAATAGCTGATCCCTTCACCGGTGCAACTTTACAACCCACCGATTTAGCCCGAAACCAATATAGAACCTTTACTCCCCTTTACATGAGCCTAGCTTGTGCTCTTAAATTGCTAATGGAAAAGGGGCACCTTAAGCCCCTTGACCTTCGACCTCTTCCTAACCCACTCCTAGCTAAACACGACCCCACCCAATATTGTGTTTTGCCACCAACAGCACGGTCACCCCACTGATCATTGCTATCGCCTATGTCATGAGATCTAGGATCTCATCGATAATAAAATCATAGCCCCACCCTCCAAACCAAATGTGAGCACCAACCCACTCCCCGTCCATAACCAAGTCAACCCCACTTAGAAATATCAACCTTATCCATACACTACCATCCACTTTTAATCCCAGTGCATATATCATCCCATTTCATCTACCTAAGCATGAGGTGGTTATTGTTGACAGCACAAATATGTGAATGATGGATATAACACCCAAAACCCAATCAGGGCTTGTGGTGGCAGAAGTGGAAGAGAAGAGGAATTCACCAGAAACAGGGATGTTTAACACCCAAGTTATGAAGAAGAGGCCCTTACTTGTAGAAGAGTATGACCCCAACCGGTACATTGTGGCTTCGGACCAACCAAAGCCTACAATCATACTACCAGACTCGCTCAGTATTAACGCCATTGGAGATAATGGGCTTGGGCAAAATCCAGACAATTGGCCTGAACAAGGTCTTGATGACCTGGCAGAAATAGAAGAAGACCTAGACGACCTCTGCTTCTTTAAGGAAGAGGATGTGGGAAGCGTTCAAATCGGGTGGTGGGATTCAAGCTAGCCTGAATCTAATTATGGGTGGTTGAGTGAAGAAGAAACAGATACTAAGGAACAGGCGAAGGAGATTTTGAAAAAAGAGGAAGTTGGTGAGAATAGCAAGGCTGAGGCCATACCTATGACTGAGAAGGAGTGAGCATTAGAACAGTTCCAACGAAAGAGGATAGAGGAAATACAGAGAAAGATAGCCCAGGAGAAGGAGAAAGGGAAGAGAAAAGAAGAGGTCGAGTCAAAAGCGGATGATCTCTAAACCACGAAACAGCTCGAATGGGAATCTAGTGACAGGAAAAGGATGCTAAAGAAGCTTAGGATGTACCGAGATACAGAGATTGAATTAGCTATAGAAGAGGAGTGGTGTGCCGACGAAGGGAATAATGTGAATATGATCCAATTAGAGCCCGATAATGACTCAACAATGACTGCAGGGGAATGGTGGGAGGACACTGATCTGAGCCTTGCATACACTAATGAGGGATGGAAAGTTGGTACCCCTAATAATACATGGTATGCATAAGATTAACCATATGACCAGGAGTGGTCGTTATTTCAAACCCCCAGCCCTAGATCAAGCAGAACTCTTCGGAAGAGAGGCTAAGAAGTTGAAGGAGAAATACATAGAAGAAAACCTGGTCTTAAAGCAACTTAAGAAGATTAAGGCAGATATATCGATTTGGGGGGTGCTGATGGCTTCCCGGGAGCACGGGCATGCATTGCTAGAGGCATTGAACAAGACTAAGCTGCATATCGACACCACCACTGACCAACTAGTATTCTTGGTCATGTCTGGATATGTTACTCTAGTGTTGTCTTTTGCGGACAAAGAGCTACCACTTGAAGGGACCAACCACAACAAACCCCTGTACGTGACATTGGAGAGCCGAAATAAGTGGATCCCGGTAGTACTAGTGGACACCGGTCTGACAATTAACATATGTCCAGCAAGGATTGCTTATGCCATAGGTTTGAAACTAGCTGACTTTGTACCTACAACTCAAACTGTTCGAGCCTATAACAATACCAGTCGTGATGTTATGGGGACCTTCAAGAGCCAAATCCTCATTGGCCCGTCTGAGCATGAAGTTGAATTCCATGTGATGGACGTGCCAACAACCTTCAATCTGCTCTTGGAAAGGCCTTGGTTGCACCAAATGAGGCAGTTTCATTAACGGTTCACCAACTTATGAAATATCTATTCATGGGTGGGATTGCTACCTTTTACGGCATTTTTTCAATCCATCCTTCCTCAGGAACCACCACACCCTTATTGGAGATATTGCACGGAGAATAGGATGTGTTCCTCTTTAGCTTCTCCTTAGAAGAGGCCCGACTGGTACAATCTATCATGGCAGAAGATGACGGAAATTATATGAGTGCCCAATCCATCTATATGATGAATATGCAAGGACACTTTCCCAGATCGGGACTGGGTAGAAGGGGGAGGCAAGGAAATACTATTCCTAGAGAAATAAGCCACAACCCCTATGCTTTTAGGCTGGGGTATAAGCCAACCGTAGAAGATTGAATGAGAAAGAGGGATGAACTGAGAGAGAGAGAGAGAGAGAGAGAGTTAAAGCAAAGAGGGCCAAGAGGCCATATGAACTAGTCAACAAGCCAATTAGGAGAACCCTAAACGGATGCTTTGTTCGCCAAGAGAAAGATTTCCCTTTCTATGAATATCTGGAACCATGGATCAAATGGGAAACCAAGATGAGGTACCCAGGATTTGAGATCTTCTTTGATCACCAGTGGTCAGACAATGAAGAAGAGGAGGAGGGGATTGACCAGAGTGTTGGTACAAGGCACGACAGAAACGTCAACTCAAATAGCAATGAAGAGGAGCTATTAGGGATGACACTAGTTGACCTGGTGATTAACTCCAACGTTAGGGCTGAGTCTGTTAACTTGGGGGATAGTGTTACTATCTCTATAATCGGGGATCAACTAGTGATAGATTATTCCGATCTCATTGTGGATGCAGTCGAGGCTCCACGTCTGGTTTGGTAATTTTTAGAAGGGCACCATTGACAGTTCTGAACTGGATAATGAGTCTAAATCTGATTCTACCGAGTCTATTGAGTCAGAATCAGATTCAAGTTATTTTGAGGAGTCTGAGTTTGGCACGTCCGGGAGTGGTAACCCGCGTGCCTCTATGTCCTCTTTTGCATTTTCTTTTGAGTCGGCTGTGACTGAGGAACCAGAACTTCTGAATGAGAATGCTGCAGATTCTGTGTACTTCTCTATGCCATTAATTTATTGCACTGACCAAGATTTTTAAAATTTTACTAAAAACGAAGAGGAAGAAATTCTTCGGGCTTTGAAAAACTTGATTGATTGAGAGGAGGAGAGGCATACTAAGCCCTGCATAGATGAAATCATTGTAATTAATGTGGGTACTGAGAAGGATCCCCGCTTAGTCCAGATCAAGCCGACGTTGTCTTCGGAAGAACACGAGTGTTTAATCGCTTTATTAAAAGATTTCAAAGATGTTTTTGCGTGGTCCTACGAAAACATGCCTAGAATTGATTCTGAGATTGTACAGCACCAGATCTCCCTTGACCCCGAGGCCCGACCTGTCAAGCAAAAACTCAGCAGGATCCGTCCAGATTGGGCACTGAAGATTAAGGAAGAGGTCACCAAGCAGATCGATGCAGGGCTTTTGCTAGTATCTAAATATCCGAATTGGTTGGCCAATATCATTTCGATTCTGAAGAAGGATAATAGAATCAGAGTTTGCGTCGACTTCTGGGATCTGAATAGAGCTAGTCCGAAAGACAACTTTTCACTGATGCACATCGACGAATTGGTAGATTCCACTATCGGCTATGCATTGCTATCATTCATGGATGCGTTTTCCGGGTATAATCAGATTTTGATGGTGCCTGAAGATAGAGAGACGACTGAATTCACCACACTGTGGGGTACCTACTGCTATAGAGTTATGTCTTTTGGGTTGAAGAATGCCGGGGCCATATATTAGAGGGTTGCTGCTACTATCTTGCATGACATGATCCATAAGGAAGTTGAGGTGTACATGGATGACATGATTGTAAAGTCTAAAGAGTGAGAAGGCCACTACACCGCGCTGGAAAAATTCTTTGAACGAATCAGGGAGTATAGATTGACGTTGAACCCACGAAAGTGCACTTTCCGGGTGATTATAGAGAAAATGCTGGGATTTTTGATTACACAAAGGGGAATTGAAGTAGATCCGTTCAAAATCAAGGACATCCCAGAAATGCCACCACCAAGGACTGAAAAGGAGGTGCACGGCTTTTTGGGCAAGGTGCAATTCATAAAACGGTTTATCTCAAAATTAACCTTGACTTGTGAACCATTGTTTGGTCTCTTGAAGAAAGGGAAGAAGTTTAGATGGGACGATCGATGTTAGTTCGCTTTTGAACAGGTCAAGCGTACCTTCAGAATCCACCTGTATTGTCATTACCAGAATCGGGAAAGCCGCTAATTTTGTATTTGTCAGTAATAGATTCGACCATGGGATGAATGCTAGTTCAAGAATCATAAGCTAAAGTGGAAAAAGCCATTTACTATCTGAGCAAGAAGATGCTAGATTACGAAACACGCTACACTCCTCTGGAGAAAGCTTTCTTAGCTTTGGTTTGGGAAACTAGGAAGTTGAGACCCTACTTGTTAGCTCACTCTGTAATTCTGGTTTTGAGATTAGATCCCATCAAATATCTTTTTGAGAAACCGACACTTATGGGTAGTCTAGCTCGCTTATTGCTTCTCCTCTTCGAGTTTGACCTCCAGCACGTCACTAGCAAGTCTGTCAAAGGGAAAACAATAGAAAAATTTTTGGCAGACCACCCATCGGAAGGAGATGAAGCAGTATAGTACCTATTCCCAGATAAAGACATCTTACTGGTAGAAGAGGAGACAAAGAAAATGTACTTTGACGGAGCAACTAATTAGTACGGTTATGGGATAAGCGTGTTGTTGATAGCGCCCGATGATTCCCATATACCCTTAGCCTTCAAACTCCGGTTCAAAGTATCCAACAATGAATCAGAATACAAGGCGTGCTGTAATGACCCCAAAATCTGTATCAGAAATTACCTGTATGCACTTGTGGGTTAATGTGCTTCAATTTAATTATATCTGTTTGAATTGAGAAATTATCTGTTGAGTTACGACTTTAAAATTTAAATTACCGACCCTCATGGGTTCAGAAAGCAAAATTGAGTACCTGCATATGCTAATGAGAATTTTTAGAATTACTTGGGAAAATTAATTCGAAATTTATTTTGTCTGATTCGTTAAGGTATGTTTGGGCGGTTAACTTTGTACTACAAATTGAAGGCCTTAGAGGCTTCAGAAACCTGAACAGAGAACATATTTATGATCAGCATAATTTTTAGAGGCATCTGGAAAGTTTAATTGAAATTTGATTTTGTGCGATTCGAAAGGGCGTGTTTGGCCCTCCCTATTTGTGAGAAGCTTTTATATATACATATATGCTATGTGAGTTGTTGAACTCATCACTTGGGCCAAAATATCTAAGGGAGAGGGAAAGACAGTAAGAGAGAGAGAGAGAGAGAGAGAGAGAGAGAGAGAGAGAGAAGAGGCAAAGCTTCTCCAACAGAAAACTCAACATCCATGGAAGTTTGAAGACGATTGAAGAAAATAGAAGAGAGAGGAAGAAGATCAACCATGAAGCTTGGGAAAATTGAAGAGATTAAAGGGAAGAACAAAGATTTGGGTAAGGTATGTGGCTCTAACTATTATCCCTTTAGATAATCCATCTACTACATGAAATCAAGGTTTAATTTGGAAGTTTTATATGTAAATGAACAAGTATGAATGGATTGGGTTGAATTCAAGGAATTGAACCTTGAGTTGAGTTCAATCTTAAGAATGATTCATGGAATAACAAGGTTTGGTATGAGAATCACTTATGTGTAAGATGTATTTATATGATTTGGGCACATATTGGCCTCGTTTGGGAAGTGGCTATTTTAGTAGGCTATTTGGCTTTTTGGCTATTTTAGTGGCTATTTTAGTTTTTGTGTTTGGGAAGATGAGATAAATTTTTAGTTGAGTTGTTGTATTGAAAAGTGTGTTGAAATGATGTTTAAATTTAAAATGACATATTTATCCCTAACTTTTTATTTTTAAAATTGATATAAAGGGACAAAATGGTAAATTTGCCCTTGATGTACACACTGCCGGCTGTGACAGTGTAGGCTGTGCCTACACTGTCCGGGCAGCAGCCTAATTTTTTTTTTTTTTTTTTTTTTTTTTTTTTTTTGTTTTTGAAAATCAGAAAAGTGCTACAGTAATGGCTTTTGGGATAATTTTTCAAAAGAGGCTATATTATCCTCAACCTCTGATTGCCAAACACCCCCATTGTAGTAGTTTGAATATATAGAAAAGATGAGACTTGAAGTTTAACTTTGAGCAAGATTGATGTAATTGAGATGAAATTCTGTTTGAATGATGTTAGTTTGTTATGTTTTGGAAGAAATTCTACATGTTTTTGAGTAATTAGACTTGAAATCAAGCTTAGAAATGAAAAGAACAAGTGTTAGAGCAACAAACATTTTCGGACAGCCAAACTGGCCTAGAGCCGCACGTCGACAGTCCACTTCCAACCCAAAGTTTGCTTCTGCTAAAAAAGCACGTGGTCCCGCATGTGCGGCCCAATTCCCGCACGTGTGGCCAAGGTTTCGGCAGGTGCGGGACAGCTCTGTCCAGCCAACTTCAAACAAGCATATCTTTTGCATTCGGACTCCGTTTTGAGTGATTCTTGAGCCTAAATTCAAGCCCCAGAAGTCTAGTTTCTAATGGTGGTGGCCTCACTCTCAAAATCTAAGTACAAAAATAATTATTCTCAAAATAGTAAAAGTTATTCACTTTCTGTCAACCAGTTTTGTACCATTTCTTCACCTAAACTATTTCCCATCAATTCCTTATTTTTTCTGAGACATGGATTATAATTTATTAAGGAATAATGAGCTTGGGACCACCATGGCTAAGTGATGAATTGATCAAAAAGAATAAGTAAAGGATCGGTTATAATCTCATATTATGTGTTGTGCACTGTGTTTGTAGGTCGAGACGAGGACATCGTCCCATCATTACCGAAGCCGATCATTTTGAGTAATAGTAGTATAATGATATGTTTCACTTACTTCCTGTGATTATGATTTATAACACCCAAGTTTTGAATGGCCTATTCCATTGATATTGTGTTTTGATTAAATTAATGGGTATGATTGAATAATGGCATTGATATGGACCTAAGGTCGTTCTGTCCCTTCTGTCCCTATTAATAGTACTGTAGTGATATATTTGCCTTATGTTAATAGTTAGTCCCATCATTACCGGAAGCCGATCATTGTGAGTAATAGTAGTATAATGATATGTTTCACTTACTTCCTGTGATTATGATTTATGTATTGTTACTTGTGAATGGTCTATACCATTGATATTGTGCTTTCATTAAATTAATGGGTATGATTGAATAATGGCATTGATATGGACCTAAGGTCGTTCTGTCCCTTCTATCCCTATTAATAGTACTGTAGTGATACATTTTCCTTATGTTAATAGTTATTACTAATGTTTTGTTATTCGCAAGACAACTATGTCAATTTGTAATAAACCATGGAAAAATCTATGTGCACTATTGTGTAATGGTATTCTTATAAATCTGAGATTATTCTGTTTTGCTAAAACTGGGCCGAGGCCGTTCAGCTATGAGCCACGGTGCGTGGACAACTATGGAACTAAGGGAGGTGATGACATGTCGATGTCTTACCGTCTCTAACCTGAATTGAATTAACTGTGATTTAAGGCCAGCGGCCAAGGGAGGTAGTGTACATGTCGATGTTCTACCTACCCTCCAATGTGTGGACAGTTGTCGAGATGTGGGCCTGAGGCCATTTTGTATAATCTGTTGGGCCTGAGGCCATTCTGTATCATCTGTTGGGCCTGAGGCCATTCTGTATAATCTGTTGGGCCTGAGGCCATTCTGTATAATATGTTGGGCCTGAGGCCATTCTGTATCATCTGTTGGGCCTAAGGTCGTTTTATTCTGCATGGGCCTGAGGCCGATCCGTATTACATATGGGCCTGAGGCCGTTCTAAAATATGACTATGAATAAAACCTGAGTATGGTTTGATATATGTCTATTCGTATTTTCCAAGGTTTTGCTCATTCAACTAACCTCCTTACATTGCTATTATTCACTGAGCCTTGCTCACTCTGTTTTTATATCTATTTATGTAGGTGAGCCATCGGGGATTGACACTAGAGTTGTCTTAAGGTCCACCTATCTACCAAACCGCCTGGGGTATGCCTCCGTGTTGAGGCCTTGATTTGTATTGGGAGTTACGCAATTTAACTATGTAATTTATTGAGTCTTATATGTTTGTGTGTGAGATCTATCTAAGTTCTGTGACCGTATCTATGATATGGAAGTGTAAATAAAGACTTAAATTTGTTCAGTTCATCATGTATGCACAGGCTCAATGGACGTTATCTTTATATTAATATTTGCTTCCGCCTGTGGCCCCGTATTTGCATATGTTTTATTATGGAATTTTGTTTTGAGGCCTGTGTACGGGCCGATCATGGACCAAACCTTAGGGGCGAGTTTAGGTCATGACACGTGTATCGCTGGAATGGAAGCTTCCTTAGAACTAGGGGCAATAAGGTTCGATATCACCAGAGACTCAAACCTGGCTGTTTCTCGGGCCAATGGAGACTGGAAGGCCAAAGAAGAGAAAATGAAGGTTTATCATCAGACCCTGGACATTCTAATTTTGAGGTTTGAAAAACAGACATTTACACATCTGCTAAGAGAGAACAACCGGTTTGCTGATGCGCTGGCAACTCTATCTTCCATGGTAGACATACTACTCAGGGTTAAGATGCGTCTGATCATCATTGAACAGAAGTATATGCCTACTTATGAGTTGATAGCCGCAATAGATGAGGTTCAAGACAAAAAAACCCTGGTATTACGACATTTGAAACTTTCTAGAGAAGGATGAAGCCAAGGGAAAATGTCAAAGATAAACGGGGAATACGGCGTCTGGCCATTCAGTTCATCATCTGCGGAAATAAGTTGTATAAGAGAGGCCATTTGGGAATGCACAAGCTTTGCACTAAAGAAGAAGAGTTGAAGCGTCTCATGGAGGCCATTCATGGAGGAGAGTGTGGAGCACACATGAATGGTGTGATACTGGTTAGGAAGATCCTCAGACAAGGCTATTATGGGTCAACCGTGGAGGAGGATTGTATTAACTTTGTTCGGCGATGCCACAAATGTCAAATTCATGCTAATCGCATGAATATTCAGCCGTCGAAGCTTTATAACATGACTTCGCCGTGGCCTTTCTCAATCTGGGGAATTGACGTCATTGGGGCAGTCTTGCCAAAGGGTTACCAAGTGGGTAGAAGCTCAGTCTTACTTAGTGTTGAAAGCGTCGCATGTGACCAAGTTCATCAGAAACAATATTATCTGCAAGTATGGGGTACCAAATGAGATTATCTCGGATAATGGCTCGCACTTCAAGAAAGAGGTGGTGGATCTGCTTAAGAAATACAACATGGCTTTTCACAAGTCATCAACATAGAAACCACAAACTAACTGAGCTGTTGAAGCAGCAAACAAGAATGTCAAAAACATCATATGGAAGATGGTTGAAACCTACAAATATTGGCCCAATAAACTGTATTTTGCACTTTGGGGTTATAGAACGTCAATTCGAACGTCCACAGGGGCGACCACCTACTCTCTAATGTACGGGATGTAAGCTATTTTGCCGATTGAGATCGAAGTACCGTCGTTGAGAATCATGGCCGAGTGTTAGATAACAGAGGCAGATTGGCAGCAGAACAGGTTCAAAGGATTGATGTTGTTTGACGAGAGGAAGTTGAAGGCATTATACCATGTCCAAGGACATCAACGTAGAAATACCAGGGCCTTCAATAAGAAAGTCAAATCCAAAAACCTCAGAGAAGGAGATATGGTGCTCAAGGACAACCGAGCTCCCATTTATGACCCTAGGGGCTAGTTCAGACATAATTGGATTGGTCTTTACATCATTAAGTCAATCTAGTCAGGAGGAGCGATTATCCTTATAGATTTGGATAGCTTGGAGTTTTCACAACTGATCAACATGGACAAGTTGAAAAAATACTATCCCTGAGAGGCTCTTTAGGCCAAAAACCCGAAAGGGCGACTTAGGCAAAAGTTAGAGCATGAAAAATTGGAAATAAAGAAAATAGGGCTCGCAAGGTTGAAAACCCGAAAAGGCGGCCTTGGCAAAGGTAGAGCGCAAAAGGAGAGAGTTAATACTTGAGTGAACCCTAACCGAACTATGTAAGGCCTGATTCCCATCTTTAGGATACGTAGGTAGCTTCATCTCAAAGTTTGGCCATAACCATCTCTAACTCAGTTGTCCTGTCCATTTGTTTGATTGGTCCATCTTTTTTCATCATCTGTTAGCCTGGTTGTGTTACCTCCATTTGATAGAAAGGCCAGTTATAAGATAGGGCAGTGCTAGTAAATGCAGTTGTGTGGGCAATTATGATCTTGTGATTCAGGGTTGTACGTCTTAAGGGTAATTCCATGTGTGTCAGGTAGTGACTGTTTCCGAAAATTGTTTTGAAAAGTTTTAATGAAGTTGATTTTCTCAAAATTTTACCTTTTACAACACAAACCATTATTTGGACCAAAAGGAAAGTTTTCAGTCCTCACAACTTTAATTCCATGATTTCAACACAAGTACATTCTCCGACCCTCAGGTTAAATCAAAGTTTCCTTTACATCATAAAAGCTTGAAAAGAAATGTCAAAGCAATAAACTAGGGGCTCATATGAGTTAGGTGCCGGTCCTTTACCTCCTGCTCGCACTTGCGGAAGTCTCTGCAGCCAAAGATGGCCCAACATGTGTCTCATCTTCGAGCCAAGCCAAGCGTTCGCCAGAAAGGGTGTAACTAAAGCTAGTGGCAGGGGCTAGAACCTCTCTCATCCTCCAAGCAATGAGGTATTGAGCCAGGTGCAAAGCACGAACTGGAAATGGAGCAGGGTATTCTGCCCCCTCAACTGGGCAAGTCTGATCATGTCCAAACTGAAGTCTGAACCGGAATAGAAAGTAGAACACACAGTACATGAGGCCAATCAACTATATACCCAGTTGGCGAGACATGCTATAGCTCATCTCAATCAAATTAAGCTAGGGGCAACACCAAGCGATGTCAATTGCAGGTCTGCTACACATACAGTCGCACCACAATCCCTTTGTGGGAAAATCCACTAGCTGTGGACGGAAGAAGTAAGATCTGGCCGAATACTTAGGGTACGGGTCCACCACCTTCAACCTATCCATCAACCATACCTGGGAAGGGATGAAAAATAAGAGAGATTAAAGAATAGAGAGAGAACGTTGAGAGAAAAAGTAAGGAAAGGGTTTTGAGAGAAAAAGATGTGAGTGCCAAGTGATGTAAGAATTCATAAATAAGAAAGGATGAGAAATAATACCTGGAGAAGTAGTGGACTTCCCGCAAACCGAGTAGTCTCTCACCGATGGAAGGCATCCAAACCCATCAAAGTCTCGGTTAATGCAAAAGCTATGCAGCTCTTACCCTCTTTGAGGTATTGAGCCACTTCGATCAACTCAATGCTAGCTCCGTTGCAACTAGGGGCAAGAAGGAAGTGTGCAAGTAAACATAAACAGAGGGCATGTTGATGATAACCTTGCCAGAAAATATCACCTCTGTCTCTAATGCCAGAAAATCAATGAATCAGGCCGGGTATATCCAACTCCCCGTCGTGAGCCAATGACCGAGCCTTGTGTAAAGTAAGCCCACACATTTGTTCAAGAGCCCGTGCATGCCCAAAACGTGGTTGAGGCATAATCTCCTCATTATGCCAGGACTCCATTAATGCTTGAAACTCTTTGAGAGTAGGACATATCTCTTGTGCTCCAAAGAGAAACACGTGTGTAACTGGGTTCCAGCATCGAGCCACGACATGAAAGAATGGAAAACAAAGCGAAGCACGACTCAATGGAAAAATTGCATTTATGCCGAAACTGCAAAAATTTACCTTTTCCATGCTGTCCAAAGTGGCCATCCAATCCTTGAGCCTTTCGGCAAGAAATATCTCCATTTTCAAAGAAAACTGCAAAAAAGATGGTGTTCTGTCGAATAAACAACGAGAGAAGACCTTTATAGAGGACAAGCTGTTGCCAGTTGTCCAGCCACATGCCTTGGCCGACCAGCCACTTTTCTAAGCCTTCTGTCTGTTCTAGTGGCCGGCCGACCAATCATGTTGGCCAGGCATTCGGCAGCAGTGTTATGTTTGGTCACTCTTCGTTTTGAGTCTTTTGTTTCTAGTAAGTTTGAATAGCTGTGTTTAAGTTATTTTAGCTTTGTTTTTTCTTTATTGAGTTGTATTTTGTATTTTGGTTAGTTGAAGGCTCAGTATCCGATTACGAACATCATTCCAAGACAAGCATTTTCAGTCTCAAATTCAGTTCAAATTTTATGCAAGTTTGATGCCATTCCGGAGATATTGTGCAGAATAAAACTCATTTTTATAAAACTGTAGGGTTTTACCCTGATCATAGCTTTTACAAAAGAGTGAATACAAGTGTTTCAAACAAAATTAAAAGACTTATCTGAAGCTATACAAAGTGCTAAACTATAAAACAAAAGAAATGAGCAAAAGAATACAAAATCAGAGTCAAGCTGGACAGGCCCTCTTCGTCCTCTTCCGCGGAGGGGACTCGGGGGCACTATCGCCATCAGTGCCACTATCGTAAGAAGAATGAGACTCTGAGCCGTTGGCATCCTCTCCACTCTTTGACCTAGAGCCAGTCTCAACATCCTCTTTGCTCTCCGAACTAGAGCCAGCCTCATCATCCTCGCTCCTGGACTTAGAGTGCCTGCTCACTGTTTGCTCGGCGCTGCTAGTCTCATAAGCATCCCCACTCAAAACTGGTTTCAAGGAGGAAGAAGTCTCCTTTGCCTGAGACTCTCTACTCTGACCTCGGGCACTCCTACCTCTACCCCTACCACTGCTCTCACCCTTGTTGCGTGTGGGAGCCTGTCTACCCCTCCTCCCCACAGCCGGAGGAGGTTTCGCAGGTGCTGCAGGTGCGGATGGAACCTGAAGGCAAAAAATAGGAAATCAGTAAATAACAGTGCATAATTAGTATAGAGCAATACAAAGTATCAGTATAGTATCATGGTAGAATCAATATGAGTATAGGGAGATCAGAACACCATCAGTATAGAGTAGTACAGAGTATTAGTGATGTCATAATTACATTAGTCTTATGTCACCAAAACCCATCTAAATACAATGTACAAAAACTTGTTTAGTTAAACAAAAGAAAACAAAAACTTAAAACTTGTTAACAGAACATGACCACCTCAAAACAGGAACCTCCTCGGGAGGCATAGTGCCTAGCCGACACAAATAAGCAGCTTAGGCCCGATCACGCGCTTGATCACCTACATATATAAATAAACGGTGAGCTGGAGCCTAATGAATAATAATAGAGTAAAGGTTTTAATGAATGATATCCACAACAAATTCAGAATTCAGAATTCAGATCAAAAACAAATTCATATTCATACTCATACTCATATTCGTGTTTAGAGTTCACATATTTCATATGATCATACGTGGTACATCCATTAGAGCTAACAAATCCAATGACCCATAAAAGGACAGCCATAAAGGCATTCCGATGACTCATGTGCACAGACACGTTTCTGATGACCCATAAAAGGACGGTCATAAAGGCATTCCAATGACCCATAAAGGGACGTATATCATATAATGCTAAGGATGCCACAAATACATTTCAGAAACTTGGACAATCATTCATTCATACAAAACATAGCGTTTCAGAAAACTAATCATTTCCATATCATAATGTTCAGAAAATACGTAACATTGAACATAACTTTACAGAGTTATTACTCACAGATGGCTCAATAAGAGAACAGATAAAGCAGATGGATCAGATAGTCTACCGCACGTGATCTACACAACACACAATGGATACTGTAGACACCCCATTTTTGAACACCCTTAAGACATTGAAACACACATTCGTAAAGCACTTAACTTGTTTCTTTTCTATCTTGGTGTGTTTTTAATCTTTATCCTCTTTATTATGTCTTAGTTACGGCTTAGGAATACCTAAAATGTAATGAGGATGCCAAAATATGAGTTGTAACACTTAGTCAAATTTCTAAAGACAGGGTCTTCGCTCGAGCGTAACTTTGGTCGCTCGTGTGGACTGCAAAATTCTGTAAGACTTCTAGAAGCTCTCATTTTACACTTGAGCACAATTTCCTACACTCGACGGAGGATAAAAAATAAGGATGGTCGCTTAAGCGCAAGTTTTGTCACTTGAGCCACGTCCTATGTCTGCAAAAGTATTGGGAGCTCGAATTTTACACTCGAGCCAACTTTTAGTCACTCGAGCGAAAGCGCAAAACAAAGAGTGGTCACTCGAGCGCAGATTCTGTCACTCAAGTGATGATGCAGAATTCTGGAATTTCCAAATTGATGTCCAAGATGCAAAAATCAAGTGTAAAGCTTCAAAACACATCTTTTGGGTCCCAGAACTTGAGAAAACATGTCTAAACTTGTAAAACACCAAGAATTATGGATCATTTTGCAAAATCAAGGCCCAAAAGTAAGTGAATTGTCCAAAATCAAACTTGGAATTTAGAAAACATTACTTGCATGTATTGTTATGAACTCCAACCTTCTAAAACATGATCAAATGATATAAAATGGCATGAAACTTGATGAGTTTCCAAAACCAATGTGAAATAATGACATGCATGGGAGAATTACTTGAAATCAACTTCAAAATGCTATAGAATACACATGCATGCATGATTCCTCTCAAAATTATCTATCTAAATTCAATTCTCATACTAATCGACTTAATTTTCTTGAATTCATTCTCTTATATATTGATTCAAATTCTTACTTTAAAGGGTGAATTCTTACCTTAAGCTTGAGTTCACAAGTGTGGAAGCTTGATTCTCTTTAGTCTACTACAATTCCTTCAAATTCTCTCCAATTCTCCTATGCCTTCTTTGATCTTAACCCTCTTCTATGTTTTCCCCTCTCTCCTACGTTTTGAGCTCAAAAAGCTTGAAATGGAAGTGTGTAAAATGATCTAAGGCTTATCATTAGCCTTATATAGGCTTCACTAATTAATCTAGATTAGCCTAATCAAATTGTAATTAATTAATCTAATTATTTGGTTCTGAATCAAAATCCAATTATACCTTCCATAAAATTCTAAAAATTCTAAATAACAAATAAATAGAGTCAATTCCATGATCAAATCCCTATAAGGCCTTTAATTTACATATCAAACAGAAATTCAAACAGATATTTCTACGACAGACATATATAAATGAAAATAACATATATCTCATGCAATTAACGTAGAATTTCATCTTAATTACTTGTTAAGCAGTCTTAATCAAGGATCATGGGCCAATCATAGATCAGAGTTGTTGTATCTATACTCCGAGGGAAGAGAGAGTGATTGGGAAGGTCGCCTTTGAAGGAAGCGAGTTAGGGAGGGAAATCGGTAGTCGGCATCGGTGGTGGTCGGAGTCGGTGATAGAATAAAAGAGAGAGGAGTGAGAAAAGAGAGGATAGAGGAGGGTGAGTAGGTTATGTTTTGAGAGAGAAAGAGGAGTGTGAGTGGGAGCGAGTCGGATGTTTTTCAAATAGATTTGGAAAAAGTTTTGAGGAGAGAGAGCAAAGAGTGTATGGGAGGGAAAAAAAGTGATCTGATCCGTTAATTTTTTGTTTGGGAAGATTGAGACCATTAAAACCAAATGTATCTCTATACATTTTAGACATTTTCAAAAACTCTTTTGCCATATTATATAGATATATTTTTAATCAAATATTCGAGTTAGTTTACGTGCATCTCGCCTAAATTTCAAGATCTTAAAATTAAAGATCAGACAAACCTCTAATGACCTCAAAATTTAAAATGTTTGGGCTTCATAAATTTTAAACTTACGATCTCTTAAGTGATAAGCAATTTGATTATTCTATTCACCCACTAAACCAACCCACCCCCAGGTTGCATGGCTTATATTATTGTTGAACAAAACATGTGGTAGGTAAAATAAAATGTGTTGATATATATCATTTTATGTCACCTGATACATGGTTAGTTATTATTTATTTTTATTAATTTTTAATGATTATTTTTATATAAAGGATTTACTTATAAACATCTAAAAAAATAATTGAGGGGGCTGAGTAAAAGAGACCGCTCAGGAGCTGCTCCAAGAGGATGCCAAGAGCCGAGAAGACTGGTGAGGATAACTCAGCATGACCAGACCCATCTGAACAAGACCAAGGCCGAGTAAAATCTACCCAGGGAGCCGAGTATTTCGTAATTCTTTTATTACATCTGGGGGTCCTAGATGTGATGACGAAAGGAGATTACGGGAAAGCGGGCCTCTAGAGTATAGTATAAAAAGGAGGAGCTTCAGCCAAACTGAGGTATGTAAAAAATAAACGAGATAACTTGAAAGAGAAGTAAATTTGAGCGAATACTGACTGGCTCGTTGGAGTGTTAAGTCTGGCACCCCCGACCGGAGTGTTCATTCCTTTCAGGTAGCAACCAGAGGATCAAGAGCGTCTACCTGGACAAAAGAGTATTTCCAAACCACTTTACCATAATTGGCGCCGTCTGTGGGAATACTCAAGTGCGTTCATGGAAGATGTGACAGATGATCCTTTAGTAGTTGCTGATGATGTTACACCAAGAGATGATGTTACTCCAAGAAACATGCTTGGACTGGAGAATATCACCGCGCGAAGCACCCTGAATTTCGACCCAGTGGCTCAAACCTCACCCTTAACTTTTGTGCAAGAGACTATACAGATGATCATGGATCAAGCAAAACGAAACGAATAGCTTCTGGAAGATATGATGGATAAGAATGAGCGCTTACGTAAGGAATTGGCCCTGGAGTTAGCCAAATCCAACAGACCGCATGTCATGGCCGGGGACGATCCCTAGAAAAGAAGAAGGATGATTGACTGCATTAACTTCAGAAACATGATAGTGGCAGTGATTCCAACTCGCCATCTCAGGAACCCAGAAAGAAGGGACAAGTTGATGTATCCAGCTCATCCGAGGGAAGTCTATATGTACGGCACAAGCGAGGGGAAAGAAGTGATGATTCAGATGAAGAGGACAGGCATGACCCTTTCGTACGACGCATTGCAAGGGTTGCACTGCCTAAATAGTTCAAAGCATCGACATTCATCCTGTACGATGGAAAGTCAGACCCCACAGACCATATTCGTCATTACAAACAAGCGATGACGTTGCATGCTGCATGGAAAGTCAGACCCCTCATGTGTTGAATGTTTCCAAGCAGCCTGGGGCCATTGGCCGTCAGATGGTATTACAAATTGGAGTTGGCATCAATAAAGAGGTTTCATAAGCTCCAAAAGTCCTTCAGGGCAAGATTCAGCACCAACGAGGTTCAACCAAAGCAAGCCGACTCTCTCTGGGTGATGCAAATTAAACCAGAAGAAACCCTCTGTGAGTATTCAGCACGCTATTGGGAGTGTTTCAAAATTAGTGGATGACACCTGTAATGATTCCATGGCCATTACCGCCTTTAAAATGGGGCTACACCTCGATAGTCCTCTCCAAAGTTCGCTGACCAGATGGCCTCCTAAGACAGTCTGGGCACTGATGAAGAAAGTTGAGGAGTATTGCAAGGTGGAAGACGATGCCCTCCATATCAAGGCAGGATAGAAAGTCATGAAATCAACTCTATCTTGTTTGGTTCAACCGATAAGCGTCGTGCCACCAAGAAGCCCTGAACCTCAGAATCGAGCTAAACAAGACAACCGGTGTGATTCAAGCCAATTAAGTGGGCAGTGTCCACAACGTTCGAATGAACAATATCAAGTGGATAGCACACCAGACGTTCGGACAAGAAGAATACGGAATTGGTGGAGCAGATCAGTAAGATCCTACCCAAAGTCCAACATCTTCCATTCTTTAAGTGGCCGTCCAAGATGATGGGGCCCCCTAATACTAGAAGGAGGGATAGGCAGTGCAAATATCACAAGGACCATAGCTATGACACTGATAGCTGTTATGCATTTAAGGACCACCTAGAGGAGTTAGTGCAGGACGGCCGACTGGCGCAGCATATCCAAAAGAACAATCCACCAAACACGGTCGCCTTACGGACGGATTCACCCTTACTTGGTGTAATTCACATGATATATAGCCGCCCATCACCATCCCAAGTACATACAAATCAGTTGCAACCTAGCCCATCCAAGCCGATCACACCAGCAAAATGGCCCCATGAAACTAGCAAAATTAGCTTCGACGACACCGATCTAGATGGAGTCTCCCCCACGCTGATCCCCTCGTCGTCGAGCTACAAATGAACCGATTCACAGTCGAACGTGTTTGTGGACACCCCATTTTTGACCACCTGTAAGGCTTGATCGCTTTGCCTGGTACACTCGATGATGAAAGTGGTGTTGTGTGGGGTTTACGGGGTCTCAACAAAGGGGCCATGTTTTGAGCTCCGAAACAATCCCAAACCTCCCATATTCCCATGATTATACCCAAGAAATTCGCTTTTACACCTTGTGCCACCCTATGTTGAGGTTGAAACAGAAAAACAGGGAAATTCATTGAGGCTTGGCCGTGCCTCATTGAGGGCCGGCCGTGGCTATTGAGTGCCAGCGGGGCCTTAGTAGCAAGAAACACTGTTTTGGGTGGGAGGCCGCCAGCTGTCTATTTTTGAAGATATTTATGATATTTTTGGCTCAAATTCTATAAAAACGACCATATATCTCTATTTTGAGGGTTGAAGAATTTCAAGAAATTCTATGTACCACCTTGAGAGCTCCTTCTTCTCCTTCTTCTTGTGCAAGAAACACTTTGAGTTAACCTACCACCTTGAACCTATATTCATACACCATACACACCTTCATACCTTGGTCTAGGAACCTTGGTTGAGCCTTGAACACCATAATTCAAGCTTGAGGGTGTGTTGGAGCTCAGTTTGATCACAAACAAAAAGCGTACTCCTCTGAGACGTATAAGCTTGCTATCTTCCCTCTTGCTTTCATTTCTTTCATTTGCTACCTAGTTCTTATTTTTTTGTGTTGTTTTGATCCTATTCTAGGTGTTTTGAAAAGCTACCAAAAGGGCAGAGAGAGTTTGCTCTTTCTACACCTTTACCTATAGCTCAAACCCTTACTTTTACACTATTTTCCTTTGTTCTCTACACTAATTTTCAGAGTTTATAAAAAAGCTAAAAACCATACTTTGAGGTTCAAAAGTGGAGGGGTTAGCCACCCCTCCTTGTTCTTGTTTACTAGCCTTGTTTCCTCTTTTTGATATTTAGCTTTTTAGGCTCTTTTCATGCATTTTTAGCCACTAGTTTTTTTTATCACTTGAAGGCTGTTTTAGGGTTGTTCTAAGTTGTTTAAATAGTTCATGCATTGATTAGCTTGGTTGTTGTCTCATAAGTTTGCATACATAGGTTGTAGTATGTTGTTCTAAGTTTTCTTCAATTCATTTCCATGTTTAAGAACTTCATTTTAATAATCAACTTAGCATTCATCTCTTTCATTTGAGAGTTGCTTCAATCGGTTGACGGTTATTCAAAACATGAACTAGCGATTTATGCTTAATGGCTTAATCTCTACGGAGGTTCATTGCCAACGACTCTTTCACGTTGAGAATCACCTCTTGATTGACATATTTCTCACTTAGTGGACATAACAATCACCTTGGACTTAATGGATTAAAAGATGGTGAGGGCTAATGAATTTGGTTTAAAATGAACCAACTCACATAAAGAAAATGAGTTATCTTGCTTGGGGTTCGACCGGATGTTATGCCGAATCCGTTGTGTCAACAATTGTCTAACGTCAATTCATGATGTTTCGATGGATCTTGAAGCGTCTCTATGTCCCTCTTTGAGTTCACTCCATGATAGGAGGGAGAGGAGGTCGTTGTTCATTTCATTTATTGATTTTTGGTCCAAGTTATGATCGAAATCATCAAGCAATCAATTTGCTCATTGATGGTTTTGGAAACAATTCTAACCTTCTCTTGAGGCTTTCCCATGACATAGTAGTGTGAGAGGGACAAACAGAGTTTAGAACACTCTGTTTGCACTGGTTTCACTTCAATACACAAAACAGAGTTTTGCACAAATTTGAGGCACGACCGGCCTTCTTTAGACCCGATCGGGCTTCATTGAGGGCTGGTCGGTCCTCAATGTTTGGTCAGCAGTGTATTTTTGTAGAAAACAGAAAGCAGTGGCTGAAGGTGAAACAGAATGGTCTGGACAAACAGTGCTGTTCTTGGAAGTTGCGCATCCGAACATCGCGCATCCTTCTGCATCCTTGTTTGATGATTAAATTATTAGTTATTATTGTTGTGATTAATTATCATTTTTGTAATTAATTATTGTTATTATAATTGACCTTGTTTATTTGTAATTATTGTAGTTAATTAGCTTAAATAGCTAGTTTACTTATCATGGTTACCCTTGTTATAATAGACTAGTTAGCTAGTTAATACTTTAATTTATTCATTCGATTTTGTAATAATTAGCTTAATTCTAACTTTGGACTTTAATTCGCACCCTCTTGCATGAGGACAACTATGTAATAATGTGTATGTCTTCCAACCTCACGTCTTTCTCTCTTTTACTTACTTGCTTATGATGGTTAGTATAGGACATCATGTTTCATTAGCATTCTTATGTTTTGCATCCATTGTCTTACATGCATCCAAGGTTCGGCTCATCACGCTAACCAGATATCAAATGTTCAAATTCATTACTTGAATATGTGCTCTCTCGCATGTCTTGAATGGAATCATATGCCATGCTCATAGTCGAGCCTGTAAAATACATAATGTGTGAGTTGCATTAGTCGTATTGCATTAATTAGGAACATGCATATTTTTCTATTAATTTGCTTTGTTTTGGCTCGGAGTACTAGGTGAGTAATTTTATGTTTTAGCATCTTGCATCGAATGTTTGTGTTGCCATGTGAAAGCATGAATATCGTGAGTCTAAGTGCTTAAATGATATAATTGTTTGAATGCCTGTGGATGAAGGCTAGTTGCTTGAATTGGGATGGTTTGATTAAATATCCATTTTAAGCCCACTTTTCAAGTGGCAAATTCACCAAACAATTTCGAAACAAAACATGAGATCAAGTGTTCCAATTCTAGCAAACTAGTCTATACCTTGTGTGCACATCACATAGTAACATAGCTAATAAACCGGAACAAGAGCATATAATGTAAATAAGAATCACATTATGATTAGTAGAGGCCGATCTTTGATCGAGCGAGTGGGGTGCTCAATTCATGACCTTCCCCTCTCGTACCTAAGTTCTCGAGCCGAGATACTTTGGTGATGATGGACTAATGGCCTTTGGCATGAGTCCGGGTTTCCTAAATTTCCTAAAAATATTTAGGTGGCGACTCTGAAATCTGGCAAAATAGTCCATTTTTGGCATTTGATTCAAAATATCAATTTTCTAAAGAGAATTGCCAGATTTGGACTCTTTTTGTGTTTTTACTATTTCACATTGCACTTATGAAATCTGATTTAGAACCACATGTGGAGTCCAAACTGTAGGGCTATTCGTCTTCCGAAAGGAGTGCGGAAAGTCGAGCTACAGTTTCTGGCGACTCTGCTGAGGATTTAGAGAACTTGACTTCAAACTCATGATGTGAATTTTTACTTACACTTATATGTTCTTTGCATTGCATTTGCATGGTGACTTTAAGTCACTGTGTTTTCCAACTGGTATTCTTGGATGGTTTGCCAGAGGCTTGCCAAAAGCCTGACCGGTCATGGGCTCTTCCATGTTGGAAACACAACCCTTGGATCTGGATTTTCACTGTACCACTTGATCTACCTTTCACTTCTCGGTGTTAGGTGTGAGAGGTATATTAAGTATTCTTGCTGAGGTACCCTTTTGACCATTCGACCTAATTACAGATAGTGAAGCTATAGTAACTATTCCAACTTAGGACAGGATGCTACCCATTTGCAGGATGTTATGAAACTCGTTGTTTGAATTAGTGCAGCCTAGATCATGCCAAAAATCTAGGACAGGGTAACCCTACCCCCTCATAGGGGTGTTTTGGTTCTTTTTACTTGATATGTGCTTTTACAGTGAGACTGTAGAGCATGGTTCATATCAATATAAAGTTTGAAAACAAAGTTCAGTAGGGATTACAGTTAAGCTATTTGTTATGACTGTTGTGAATTGGGGTCGAAGTGCTGTCTAATTCTGATTTTGTTTTTCTTTCTTTCTTTTTGCTAGGTAGTTTACCATCATAGCTTCAAAAAGACTCGATATTTCCCAAGTTGTGTGGGCCTGCTTTGGTACGCTGTGTAAAACTCAAGACCTTATTGGTGGTCAACCCATGTTAGTCTCGTTTCCTCTAATCACTCGATAGAGAAGGAACAGACGGTCAGTAACATCAGTACAAAGCACTCCACAAACACCTACCCATTCTCATTCAATCAGTTCACTAGCATCTAGTTCACCCAGACTAGCAGTGGCACAGAATACAACACAGAACGCAGAGGAATTCGCTGCCATGATGACTGCCTTCCAAAGGACTATGGACACTATAAACCAGAGAATGGCTGCACAAGATGAAGTCATTGTCGACCTACGGCGTACATCTGGGGCATCAGCATCAACCGTGCACCCGATCCCGGCTACTCAACCAAATCCCGATCTACCCCCACCAGTAGAAAATCTACTAGTCCCAGATCCTTAGGACATGTTTCCCCCAGCTCCAACTTATTGGCCTCCGGTTCAACCTCCTGTAGGGATTTTTCTTTTCAATATCAATGAAATTGATCAGGCCTTAGTCAAGAATGCCAGATTAGAGAAAGCATTGAAGAAATCCCAAGGCTTCAACTCTATTCCAGATATCGAAGATGTGTACACTGAGGCTTTGGTCAGATTACCGAAGAAATTTAAGATGCCTCATCGACAGATTCGATGGGAGTGGGGATCCAATCGTGCATGTTTGGTTGTTGTCGGATGTATTGAGTCCCATGGGTTTGTCTCGGGCACAGAAGCTTTCGTTGTTTGGGAGAACCCTGTCTGATGTGACAACCATTTGGTACGCTAAGTTGGAGGACTCTACAAAACGGAATTGGAATGAGCTATCTGAGGCGTTTGTCAATTAGTATTCATATAACATCCAAATAGAAGTAGCCATTAATGAGCTGGAGGCTACTACCCAGAACCCTAAAGAATCATTCATCGATTTTGTCACTCGGTAGAGAGCCAAGGCAGCCCGAATGACAAATAGGCCTGCCGAAAGAGAACAAGTCCGACCAGTGGTCCAGAACCTTGAGCCGGATATGCTGCAGAGGATGATAGTGGCACCGTTGTCCACATTTGCTTCCTTACATCAGCTGGGGGTCCATATCGAGAGTGCATTCAAAAAGGGTATTATCCACAGAACAAGTGAATCGGTAACAAGGCCATTCTCCCGAAATACCAATGCTAGCAGTAGCACTATCCCACGGCCTGCGGATGTTAGTACCGTTGTTTCAACGGCCAAGATGGTTGATCCCTTTGCTACTGCCACAACTTCACAACCTTCACAAAATACCGGTCCACCTCGGAATAGAAGAGTTTTTACTTCCCTCCATATGAGCCCAACCCATGCCCTCAAGCTATTAATGCAAAAGGGGCATCTCAAGCCTCTCGATCCTCATCCACTTCCAGACCCATTGCCACCCAAACATGACCCTACCCAGTATTGTATCTTCCACCAATAATATGGCCATCCCACGGACATGTGCTACCATCTACGTCATGAGATCCAAGATCTCATTGACAACAAAGTCATCGCCCCACTTTCCAAACCCAACGTAACAACCAATCCACTTCCTGCACACAACCAAGTCCCCCTGCCCATAAATATTAACTACATCCATACACTACCACCCACCTTCAACTCTAGCACATACATTACCTCATCCCACCTACCAAAACTGGAGGTGGTCATTCCAGAAGGCACAGACATGTGCATGATGGATCTAACACCATAAACCCAACCCAGGCCCGTGGCAGTAGAAAAGGAGAAAGAGAAGAATGCACTGAAGACAGGGTCGTTTGATACCCGTGTCATAGAGGAGGGGGTCTTGCTCGCAGAGAAGTACAATCCCATTTTATACATTATGGCCATTGATCAGTCGAAGCCAATGGTGATATTGCCGAATTTTCTCAGCATTAATGCTATAGGGGAAGACCAAATGGCGCAGAATCATAATGAGTGGCTTGAGTAAGGCCTAAATGACTTAGCAAACCTAGAGAAGGATTTGATAGAATTAGAAGAGGAACTAAAGGATCTTTACTTCTTCGAGGAAGAAGATACAAGTTGTGTGCAGATGGGATGGTGGGACCCGAGCCAGCCAGAAACAAGCAATGGATGGTTAAGTGAGGAAGAGTCCGATATAGAGGAACAAACAGGAGAGACTGGGATAGAAGAGAAAATTATTGTTAGTAGCAAAGCTAAAGCTGAACCTCTGACTGAGAAAGAACATGCACTAGAATAATTGCTAAGGGAAAGGATAGAGGAGATCTAAGCGAAGATAGCTCTGGAACAGAAAAAGGGAAAAGAGAAAGAAGAGACTGAGTCCACAACTGGCGATGGTCAAAACACCAAGAAAATCGAGTGGGAACCTAGTGATTGGAAGAGAATGTTAATAAAACTTAGAAAGTACCGGGGTATTGAAACCCGAGCTGTGGTGGAAGAAGAATGGTATGATGATGGGGAGTGTGATGTTAACATGCTCCGGATAGAACCCGATGCTAGACCGGTCATGACTTCGGGAGAGTGGTGGGAAGACAACGACCTAAGTCATGCATACATTGACGAAAGTTGGAAAGCTGATACCTCGGATGACACTTGGTATACCGATGAGATCAATCATATGACCTGGAATGGTCGGTATTCAAACCTGCAGCGGTAGACCAGCTAGAGACCTCTAGAAAGAAGGCTGAGAGAGCAAAAGAGAAGTCAACTCAAGAAGATTCAGGCTGACATATCCATCTAGGGATTGATAATGGCATCTCGGGAGCATAGACAAGCCCTGTTCGAAGCAATGAACCGAACCAAATTGTCCATTCACACCACCGCTGACTAATTGGTGTTGTTGGTCACCTCTAGAGGCGTTATGCTAGTAATATTCTTCACGAACAAAGAATTGCCTCCCGAGGGTGCCAACCATAACCGTCCCTTGTACGTAACTCTGGAAAGTCAAAAAAAGTGGATTTTGGTGGTGTTAGTAGATACCGGATCAGCGATCAATGCGTGTCCAGTGACAACTGCCTATGCCATCCGTTTAAGGCCGATTGACTTTACACCCACGACCCAAGCTGTCCGGGCTTATGACAATACGAGCCGAGATGTTATGGGAACATTCAAGAGCAATATCCTAATCGGCCTGTCTGAACATGAGGTGGAATTGCATGTCATGGATGTTCTGGCCACATTCAATCTACTACTGGGAAGGCCCTGGCTACATCAGATGAAGGTTGTATCATCAACAGTCCATCAGTTAGTGAAATACCCCTTTAAAGATGAGATTGCCACTGTGTACCGTAACTCTGCGATCCATTCTCCCTAGGGAACCACCGCACCATTATTGGAAATCATATCATACATGGGGAAGAGGACGCGTTCCTTTCCGGTTTCTCTTTGGCAGAAGCCTGGTTGGTCTAAACCATCATGGCAGAAGACGATGGGCATTATGTGAGTGCGCAATCCATATATCTAATGAACAAATAGGGACATATGCCTGGGTCGGGACTAGGCCAAAGTGGTAGACATAGGGGGTACTATTGTTAAGGAGATCAATCATAATCCCCATGCTTTTGGGCTGGAATACAAACCTACCGCTGCAGATTGGCAAAGGAAATGACAGGAGCTAAGAGAAAGGCTGAATGCAAAGAGGACTGGGAAGCAGTGCGAGTTAGTCCACAAACTAATAAAGGGAACCTTGAACGAACGTTTTGTTCGCCAAGGGGAAAAATTCCCCTTTTGTGGATTCCCTAAGCCTGGGTATGATTGGGAAACAAAAACAAGGTATCTGAGGTTTGAGATCTTTTTCAGACACCAGCTACCAGAAGAAGGGGATGAGTAGGCAGACTTAAGCATTGGTACAAATTAAGGCAGGACTGCAAATCTGGACATCAAAGAGGAGGAGCTATTGGGAAAAGTACTGGCTGGCTTACTGACAAGTTCTACTGTTGGAGCTGAGACCACCAACTCGGGGGATAGTTTTACTATCTCAGTGATCGGGGATACCCTAGCAGTGGATTTCTCCAATCTTATCGTGAATGCATCTGGGGCTCTACGCCTGGTCTGGAAGTTTGAGCAAGGCATCATCAATAGTTCTGAATCAGATAGTGGGTTTGAATCTGATTCCATTGAGTCTGTGGAGTTAGAGCCAGATTCGAGTTCCTCTACGTCTGGTACTTCTGGGAGTGGTAACCCGGATACCAAAGTCCTGTCCAGGTCGTCTTTTAACTTTTCTTTTGAGCCCACTGTAACTAAAGATCCAGACTTTTTGAATGGGAATGCTGTGAATGTTGCCTACTTCTTTGTGCCTTTGGTTTGTTGTACTGATCTTAATTTAGACATAAACGAAGAGGAATAAATTCCTTTGGTTTTGAAAAATTTGGTTGATCATGAGGAGGAGAGGCGTGTTACGCCCTGTACGGATGAAATCGTATCAATTAATGTGGGTACTAAGGAAGATCCTCGCTTGGTCCAGATTGGGTCCATGATGTATTCGAAGGAATGTGAGCATTTAATCGCTTTATTAAAAAATTTCAAAGATGTTTTCGCGTGGTCCTACGAAGACATGCCTGGAATCGATCTTGAGATTGTACAGCATCGGATCCCTTTTGACCTTGAGGCCCAGCAAGTTAAGCAAAAGCTGCGCAAAGTTTGCCCAGATTGGGCTTTGAAGATCAAGGAAGAAGTTACCAAACAGATTGAGGTAGGGTTCTTGCTTGTATCTGAGTACCTGACGTGGTTGGCCAATATTGTTCTAGTCCCAAAGAAGGATGGCTAAATCAGAGTCTGTGTCGACTTCAAGGATCTGAATAAGGCTAGTCTGAAGGATGATTTTCCACTGTCGCATATTGATGAGTTGGTAGACTTCATCGCGGGCCATGCATTGCTCTCGTTTATGGATGGGTTTTTCGGGTATAACCAGATTCTGATGGCACCCGAGGATAGGGAGAAGACTGCTTTCACTACTCCGTGGGGCACCTAATACTACCAAGTCATGCCATTTGGGTTGAAGAATGCTGGGGCCACTTATCAAAGGGTTGTAACTACCATTCTGCATGACATGATCCACAAAGAGGTTGAGGTGTACGTGGACGATATGATTGTCAAGTCCAAAGATTGAAAGGGCCACTACACCACCTTGGAGAAATTCTTTCAATGGATCGGAGAGTATAGATTGAGGTTGAACCCGCAAAAATGCAATTTCGGCATAACAACAGGAAAATTGTTGGGATTCTTAATCACGCAAATAGGAATTGAGGTAGATCCTTCCAAAATCAAGGCCATCTTAGAAATGCCACCACCAAGGACTGAAAAGGAGGTGCGCCACTTTCTAGGTAAAGTGCAATTCATAAGGCGGTTTATTTCAAAACTAACCTTGACTTGTGAACCACTATTTGGTCTCTTGAAAAAAGGAAAGAAGTTCTAATGGGACGATTGCTGTCAGTTCGCTTTTGAACATGTTAAGCAGTACATGCAGAATCCGCCTGTGTTATCACCGCCAGAACCAGGAAAATCACTGATCTTGTACCTGCCAATGACAAACTCAACTATAGGGTGTATGTTAGCACAAGAGTTTGAGGCCAAGGTGGAGAAAGCCATTTACTACTTAAGCAAGAAAATGCTAGATTACGAGACCTGTTACACTCTCCTTGAGAAATCTTGTCTAGCCTTGGTATGGGCTACCCGGAAGTTGAGGCACTACCTGTTACCTCACTCCGTAATCCTGGTTTCGAGATTAGATCCCATCAAATATCTCTTTGAGAAACTAGCACGTACAGGTAGGCTAGCCCGTTGGTTGCTTCTTCTTTCCGAATTTGATCTTACATATGTTACACAGAAGTCGGTTAAAGGGAGAGCTATAGCAGAATTCGTAGCAATCACCCAGTAGAGGGGGATGAAGCAGTGGAGTACTTGTTCCCAGATGAAGATATTCTGAAAATAGAGGAGAAAATGTGAACGATGTACTTTGACGGAGCAGCCAATCAGTACGGTTATGGGGGATCAGTGTATTGCTGATAGCACCCGATGACTCTCATATATCCTTAGCCTTCAAACTCCGGTTCAAAGTATCCAATAATGAAGCAAAATATGAGGTATGTATTGTTGGTTTAGAAGCTGCCCTAGAACTAGGGGCAAAAACGTTGGACGTCATCGGGGATTCAAACTTGGTTGTGTCTCAAGCCAACGAAGATTGGCGGGTAAAAGAAAAGAAAATGAAGGTTTACCATCAAGTCTTGGATATGCTAATTTCGAGGTTTGAAAAGGTAATGTTTACCCATCTGCTAAGAGAGAACAACCAATTCGCTGATGCACTAACAACTCTATCTTCTATGGTAGACATTCCATTTGGAGTCAGGATGAGTCCGATCATTATTGAACAGAAGTACCCGCCGGCCTATGAAACCATTTCCGCGATAGATGAGGCTTCAGACAAGAACCCCTGGCACTATGATATCTGAAATTTCCTGGAAAAGGAGGCGTATCCTCCAGGAGCAAGTGCCAAGGACAAGAGGGGAATACGGCGTCTTGCTGTCCAATTTATCATCTGTTGAGGCAAGTTGTACAAAAGAGGCCATTTGGGAATGCACAAGTTATGTGTTGAGGAAGAGAAATCAAAGCGCCTTATGGAGGCCATCCACGGAGGAGAGTGTGAAGCCCACATGAACGGTGTGATGCTCGACCAAAAATCCTTAGACAAAGCTACTACTGGTCAACCATGGAAGAGGATTGTATTGGTTTTGTTCGAGGATGTCACAAGTGCCAGATTCATGCCAATTGCATGAACATTCTGCTGCCTAAACTCTACAATATGACTTCACCATTGCCATTCTTTGTTTGGGGGATAGATGTTATCAACGCAGTTACGCCAAAGGGATCAAACGGTCATGAGTTCATCCTAGTAGCAATTGATTACTTCACAAAATGGGTAGATGCCCAATTTTACTTTGTGCTGAAAGCATCGCATGTGGCTAAGTTCATTAAGAACAACATCATCTATAGGTATGGGGTGCCCAATGAGATTATCTCTGATAATGGGACACATTTCCAGAAAGAGGTGATAGACTTGCTTGAGAGATATAACGTGGCTTTCCATAAGTCATTGACCTACAGGCCACAAACCAATAGAGCTGTCGAGGCTACAAACAAAAATATCAAAACAAATCTACAAAAAATGATAAAAACTTACAGGGACTGGCCAGATAAATTTCCATTTGCACTCTGGGGCTACAAAACCTCGATTCGAACATCTACAGGGGCAACCCCCTATTCTCTTGTCTATGGGATGGAGGCTATTTTACCAATCAAAATTAAAGTGCCCACGCTACGAGGTATGGCTGAGTGTCAGATAGCAGAGGAAAATTGGTAGCAAAGTAGGTTTAAAGAGTTAATGTTGTTTGATGAGAGAAGACTAAGAGCGTTGTATCATGTCCAGGGCTACCAACGTCGAATTGCCAGGGCTTTTAACAAGAAAGTTAAGTCCAGAAATCTTCAAGAAGGGGACATGGTGCTGAAAGACAACCGACCTCCCATTCATGACCCTAAGGGCAAAGTTCAAACCTAATGGGACTGGTCCTTACATCATCAAGTCAATCTGGTTAGGAGGGGCGGTTATTCTTATGGACTTGGATGGCCTGAAGTTCTCGCAACCAATCAATAAGGACAAGTTGAAGAAATACTACCCCCTAAGAGGCTCGCTAGGCCGAAAACCCGAAAGGGCGACCTAGGCAAAAGTTAGAGCGCAAAAGGAGAGAGTTAATACTCAAGTGAACCCGAACCGAACTACATAAGGCCTGATTTCCGTTTTTGGGATACGTAGGCAACTTTATCTCAATTCCAATTCAACTGTCTTATCTGTTTTCTTGATCAGGTCATCTTCGTTCATCATTTGTTAGTTCGGTTGCGCTCTTTATCTTGGGAAGAAAAGCTGATTACAATACAGAACAACAGTGATATGCAACCAGGGGCAGTTATGATTTTTTTTTTAATTCGGGACTATACATCTTGAGGATTGATTCTGTGCGTGTCAAGTGGTGATCGTTTCCGAAAATTATTTTGAAAAGTTTTAATAAAAGTTGATTTTGTTCAAAATTTTACCGTTTTACAATTTGGATCTTTTTTGGGACCGAAAGGAAAATTTTCAGTACTCACAACTTTAATTTTATTGATTTCAACACAAGTACATTCTCCAAACTCTTTGATTTAGATCAAAGTTACTTTTTACATCTTAAAACTTGAAAATGAAAGATCAAAATAGTAAAACTAGGAGCATAGCAAAGTCAGGTGGCCCTATGCCAAAGACAGCCCAACCTCTGCCTCCTCTTCAAGCCAAGCCAAACACTCCTCAGACAGGGTGTAACTGAAACTAATGGCAGGGGCCATAATCTCTCTCGTCTTCCAGGCCGCGAGATACCAAGGCAAGTGCGAGGCGTGAAATGGAAATGAAACAATGTATTCGACTCCCTCATCTAGTGGCATCTGATCATGCCCGAATTGGTATCGGAACCGGAGAGGAAAATAGAATACGCAATGTGTGAGGCCAATCAACTCTACACCTGACTGTCGGGACATGCTGTAGCTCATCTTAGCCAAATTGAGCTAAGGGCAACGCCAAGTTATGTCAGCTGTGGATCGGCTGCACATCCAATCACACCATAAACCCTCTAACGGGAAATCCACTAGCCGCTAATGAAAGAAGTAAGCTTGAGCTGAGTACTCAGGGCAAGGGTCCACTACTTGTAGTTTATCCACGAGCCATACATGGTGAGGGATGAAAAATAAGAGAGATTAAAGAATGGAGAGGTGTACGATGAGAGAAAAGTAAGGAAAGGGGTCTTAAGAGAAAAATAGAGGATGAGTGTTGCGTGATGTAAGAATCATAAATTAAAAGGGTGAAAAATAATACCTGGAGAAGTAGTGGACTCCCTGCCAACTGGGTGGTCTCTCCTCGACGGAAAGCATCTAAACCCATCAAGGTTTCGGCCAGTGCCAAACCCATGCAACTCTTACCCTCTTTCATATGTTGAGCTACTACGATCAACTGGATGCTAGCTCTGCCAAAACTAGGGGCAAGGAGGAATTGTGCAAGAAGGCATAAACAGAGAGCATGTTGCTGGCATCTTCACCAAAGAAGGTCAATCCTGTCTCCAACAACGAAAAATCGATGAACTAAACTAGGGATGTCTAGCTCCCCATCATGTGCCAAAGACTGAGCCTTGTGTAATGATAACCCACACATCCATCCCAAAGCATGGGCATGGCCAAAATGGGGCAGCGGTTTGATTTCCTCGTCGCGCCGGGACTCCATCAAAGCTTGAAATTCCTCGAGTGTCGGACACACCTCTTGTGATCGGAATTGAAACACATGTGTGATTGGGTTCCAACATCGAATAGCGGTATAAAGGAATGGAAAGCAAAGAGAAGTGAAACTCAGAGGAAAAAGGGCATTTAGACCAAAACCGCGAAAATTCACCTTTTCCGAGTTGTCCAAAGTGGCTATCCAGTCTCAGAGCCTGTTGTTGCATAATGTCTCCATCTTGAGAGCAAAATATCAAAGACTTGCTATTCTACTAGAAAAACAGCATGGGAGCATCATTTATAGAGGATGAGAAGGAGCAATGCATGACAACTGGGCAGCACTGATCGACCTCACACTGAGGCCCGGTCGTGCCTCAGTGAAGCCCAGCCATGCACATTTAGGCCCGGCCGGGTCTAAATGATGGCTCAGATCAGTGCAATTGCAGGAAAAGCTGATCTTTTCCTTGACGTAACACAGTTGTATTTTGAGTCTTGTTTTGTTTGTACCAAGTGTTTTTTTAGGTATTTTCGAGTTGTTTTTATTTCGTTTTCCTGTTATCGAGTTATATTTCATGTTTTGTCCGATTGTGGGTAGTTATCTGATTCAAGAATGAATGCCAGAGAAGATATTCATTGTTTCAAGTCTTATGCGAAGTTACCATGCAAAGGTTATGCCATTCATCACATGTAAATACCATTAATCACGTCGTGCAAGGAAATCATTCAAAAAACTTGTCTTTTATAACTAGCGGGTCCAACCCCGATCAGCATTTTACAAGGCAAAAAAAAACAAGACGAAATAAAAGAAAATCTTTCAAACCAAACAAAAGGGTCTATCTGAAGCTAGTCTTTAGCTACAAAGCAAAAACAACAAAAAGTAAAACTAAAACAAAATCGTCGCCCTCATCAATAACCCATCCTCGCCCTCTTCCTCCTCGGCTGTAGGAAAGGTGCATCACTATCGTTGCTAGGGCTACTGGACTGCAAGTCATCCTCCTCTCCCTTGTCCTTGAGGGTCGTAGACCCGTCAAAAGACTTCTCCAAAGGTGAGCGATACCTCGCTCAGCCTCTCCCTTGACCGGGTCCCCTCGGCCCCTCACTAGACCCTATCTCTGTCTACTAGCCAAATGAGGTCCTGCAGGCACTGCTGGCGCCGACTAAAGCTGAAAAGAGTATAGGTATCAATATGGACTAACAGGAGTATAAACAGTATGGTAACAACAGTGAACTATAAACAGAATGTATCTCAATCCCATGAGTGACTAAGGCGATTTTCCTTCTCCGTACCATAAGAAGCAATTGATCAATCGTCCATAGGTGGTCATCGGCATACGCCAGGGGTATCTTCAAAAGGAATAGAATTTGAAAAGATAGATAGAAGTGACAAAGAACAATGAACAGAAATAGTAGAAAACAAGACAAGACAAAGTGCAGTGAGTAGAAGCATAAAGAAATATGTACCTGGTCGATGCCAAGAGCGAACACTAGCCTGTGGTCCCTCTCTTCGATACGCTCAAGCGGGATCTGCTCGATCACTCTATCAGGATGCATGTACATGATCTCAGTGGAAATCACGGGAAATCCATAAATGGGAGCAACGGTAAGGGCACTTCCAGCAGGCACATCACCAGCCGCAGCAACAGCAGCAACCTCCGGCATAACCCGAACCATGCCCGGAGTAAGAGGCACTATCACCTGAGTATGTAAGAAGGTAGTGAAGTCGCCAGGCTCATGATGATGATCACCATCCTCACCCAACATCAGGAGGTCGATTTGAGGACCGTCCTGAAGCTCATCAACTACCCTCATGACTGGAGGAGGAAGATATTGAATGTTGGGGTTAGCGACGCCCCGCGTCCAACGGATGAACCTCTCTCCTAGGTAGTAAGCCCAGCAAAAGGGGCCCTTGAATATAATCCGCATAGTAGAGGCATGCCATGCTGCGACATAGGTCATCCTCGACACTTGGGGAATGCCCGCCCAGGGATGCCAGTCAACTTGTGGAGGCAAATGTAAGAATCAATGCAGTGAAATCAGTGTAGTGTTAGAAATCAGTGTAGTGTGAGAAATCAGTGCAGTATGAGAATGGTAGTGCAGTGTAGAAGCAACAGTATTAGAATAACCGTGTAGTGTGGAAAACAGTGCAGTATGCTTATAGTGTGTAACAGTTAAAGGTTGGTATTTTGTTACCTGGTCCGTAGTGATCGTGTCAAAGAAGCGACAGAAGTAGGGGAAATCTCGGTCTACACGGAGACGACACTCAAATCGGGAGTTGTAGTACCGTGAGCGGGGTACTGACAACTCGATCGGTCTTACCGGGACTGGAGCCAGAGAGGTGAAGTATGTATAAACCCAGAGTTGCAAACAGAAAATAATTGATGAAGTAAATAAGTAGAAAATGAAATGCAAATGAGCAGAAAATGCAGAAGGTACAGAATGCGCAGAAAAGATGAGTGTGAGGCATACCTCCAAAACACTCTAGTAGCCGCCGAGTGAATTCGCCTTGCCGAGGGAGACGGAGCTCATATAGCAGTATAAGGTGGCCAGGCCGATGCCACTCCAATCATACTCTGTCATCTGGAGGAGGTGCACCCGTGCCCCAGAAGGTACAACCCCACGGTATTTTCCCTGTTCGCAAATAGGGTAGTACCAAGGAGATACATGAGGAGGCCGCAGTTGTATTGGGCGAACTTATCCGGGGTAGCGGGCTGGGACTCAGAGAAATGATTGTAAAACCAGCTGTACCTCACCATCCCGTGATTGGTGATGTCTGGGATCGCTCCAAGAAGCTGACGCTGTGCGGCTCTCCACTGCGTCATGTCAAGATCACTTGGAATCGGGTCGCCAACTCCAACCCGTAGGCCGGTAACCATCGAAAAGTCGTACAAGGTTAGAGTCAGCTCCCCGATCGATGAGAAGTGGAATGAGTCTGTGGTGTCCCACCATCTCTCGACCAGGGCCCCATATAGCAACGACTCGGCTCTCATTTGTATGAGCCCTAAGCAGAAGGCCCTAAGCAGAAGGCCCAAAGCCAGCTGCATCAACTAGTGCACAGACCTCCACGAGAAGTCTTTCATACCAGCGTCGGGGGCCGGATATGGATCCGTATCCGCCAATCTTCCTGGTTATCACATGCAAATGGGAAATTTATGGCATTTAACTAGTGGTCTACTCGTGAGATTCAACAATGCATTAAAACAAAGGAAAGTTGCTTACCATAGAGGCATTGGCGGATAAGTGCTTCGTGGGCTCTCACAGCAAGATGTCCTCGTCTATCCTAGGAATGGGCCCTCGAATCTCAAAATACCACCCGGGGGTGGAGCATGTGTGCGTGGTCGGTATGTGGCCACATCAAATGGACTATCAACGAGGGAAGGCAATGCTGGAGCGTCCTCGCCCTCCATGTCTGTGCCTAGGGCAGCCCCAATACCAATGGCGGGGTTCGGGTGGGAACTTCATCACTAGCCATGGAGAAGAGTGGAGGAAATGAAGAGAAAGCAAGAAAAATATAAAGGGCTAAACCCTAGGGGAGAGAAAATGAGAAAGGAAAGTGAAAACACGAGAGTACACAAAAAACCAAGAAAACCAATGAGAAAAAAGTTTTAAAATAAAATAAAAAAACAATGAGAAACCTAAAAACTTGACCGAATCAAAATCCAATCGGTTCAAAATGTAAAGGAGGGGAAGGGTTTCGAAGAAAAAATGGCGAGGGTTGTTGGGTATTGCAAGGAAAAGAGGAAATCTAGAGAGAGAGAAAAACTAGAGGAGAGGAAGGGATTTCGGATGAAAGGGTGTGAGGAAATAGGATTTGAGTTTGTTTTAAACAAATAAATTGCGAGGAAAGGCCGAAACTGCCCCTGCCACTATCAAAGCCCGACCGGTTGTCGCAATGCCCGGTCGTGGCTCTCAGTGTAAACCCAGTCCAGTTTTGTTTTCTTTGCTTATGGAGTTAAAAAAGAAAAAATAAAGAGAAAAAAAAAGGGAGTTGAAAAAGGAAAAAAACCAAAAAAAAGAGAGTTGAAAATAGAAAGAAAAAAAGGAAAAAATGAGAACAAGAAGAAAAAGAAAGAGAAACAAAAGAGAGAGTTGGAAAAGGGAAACAAGAAAAATAAGAGAGCAAACAAAAAATAGAAGAGAGTAAAGAAATATGAAAAGAGTGGAAAAGAAAAGAAAGAATTTTTGTTCATTTGGATTTATTGTACGAATGCATGATTTTATTCATAATTTGTTTGTTTAAACTCATTTGTTTAACTCACAGTTTAAGTCGTAATTTGATTTGTTTAAATTTATTTAAACTGTTCCGTTAGTTTATAAATTGTTTTGCCTAAATTGTTTGTTCAGTTATATCGTAACCAAACGATATTTTTTGTACGGTTCATTTAGAGGACTTCTAGAGGAGTTCCTGATAAAATCATTCGTGCCACAGTAAAATCATCATCCATTTCACAACCACATTGAAGCGAGATGTGTTGTGTTCATCATTTCAACACATTGGCAAATTGGCTTTTGCTTTACTATACCACTTTGATTGTTTTGATTTTACATATGCGATTTGTTTGTTATTTTATCAATCCATCTTTCTCCTCTCGCATGCAACGTATTAGGATTGTACCCTCAGTTAAAAACGGCAGGTGCGCCTATTCGTTCACACCATCTTTCCTCCTCTCGCGTGTGACGCGTTAGGATTGTACCCTAGGTTAAAAACGGCAGGTGTGCCTGTTCATTCACACCACCTTTCCTCCTCTTGGGTGCGACGCATTAGGATTGTACCATCGGTTAAAAACGACAGGTGCGCCTGTTCGTTCACGCCATCTTTCCTCTTCTTGCGTACGATGCATTAGGATTGTACCCTCGGTTAAAAACGGCTGGTGTGCCTATTTGTTCACACCATCTTTCCTCCTCTCGCGTGCAACGCGTTAGGATTGTATCCTCAATTAAAAACGGAAGGTGCGCCTGTTCATTCACACCATCTTTCCTTCTCTCGCATGTGACGCGTTAGGATTGTATCTTCGGTTAAAAATGGCAGGTGCGCTTGTTCGTTCATACCATCTTTCCTCCTCTCGTGTGTGACGCAATAGGATTGTACCCTCGGTTAAAAACATCGAGTGCACCCGATGTACACACCACCTTTCCTCCTCTTGCGTGTGACGTGTTAGGATTGTACCCTCAATTAAAAATGGCAGGTGCATCTGTTCGATCACACCATCTTTCCTTCTCTCGCGTGCGATGCGTTAGGATTGTACCCTCGGTTAAAAATGGCAGGTGCGCCTATTCGTTCACACTATCTTTCCTCCTCTTGCGTGCGACGCGTTAGGATTATACCTTCGGTTAAAAATAGTAGGTGCACCTGTTCGTTCAGGCCACCTTTCAATCCTCTTGCGTGTGGCGCGTTAGGATTGTATCTTTAGTTAAAAACATCGGCGCCCGGTGTTCACACCACTTTTCCTCCTCTCGCGTACAACGCGTTAGGATTGTACCCCCAACTAAAAACATCAGGTGCACCTGTTTGTTCACACCACCCTTCCTCCTATCTCGTGCAACGCATTAGGATCTCGGTTGAGACCTCGGGTTAGCTCGATGGTTATGTTGCCCTTCCCCCTTTTTACATGAGGTGTAGTTAGGTCTGCATTTTCTTACATCCTTTCTACATGAGACATAGGTTGGTTTGCACTTTCTTTGTGTTTTTCACGCGAGACATGTCTGTTTATTCACTTCGTCTTGTGTGAAACACGACAAGGTTTATTTTGCTTTGTTTTGCATTGCCATTCAAATGTTGCATTCTTGTCTAGAGTGTTGCGTTGTTTCATTACTTCATTTGCATTATGTTTCATTGTATTGCTTCATTGCATGATCATAAGTTATTTGCTGCATTTCATGTTGCATTTTACCCTCGAGTGCAATCTTTGCATTTATGTCTTGATTTCTTGTCTGAGCCTTGTGGCCTCGTCAAATGGATTGCCTTTGGGCTTTGACATTCACTCATGTCACTTTATGACTTCGAGCTCTATCAAAAAGGGACAACTGTGGACACCCCATTTTTGACTGTCCGCAATGCTCGAGCGCTTTGCCCGATACACTCAATGATGAAAGTGGTGTTGTGCGTGGTTCGAGGTCTCAACGAAGGGGCCATGTTTTAAGCTCCAAAACAATCCCAAACCTCTCATATTCCCATTGATTATACCCAAGAAATCCACGTTTACACCTTGTGCCACCCTATGTTGAAGTTGAAACAGAAAACAGGGGAATTCATTGAGGGCTGGCCATGCCTCATTGAGGGCTGACCGTGGCTATTGAGGGCCGGCTGGGCCTTAGAAGCGAGAAACACTGTTTTGGGCGGGAGGCCGCTAGCTGTCTATTTTTTTAAGATATTTATGATATTTCTGGCTCAAATTCTATAAAAATGACCATATATCTCTATTTTGAGGGTTATAGAATTTCAAGAAAGTCCATATACCACCTTGAGAGCTCTTTCTTCTCCTTCTTCTTGTGCAAACAACACTTTGAGTTAACCTACCACCTTGAACCTATATTCATACACCATACACACCTTCATACCTTGGTCTAGGAACCTTGATTGAGCCTTGAACACCATAATTCAAGCATGAGAGTGTGTTGGAGCTTAGTTTAATCACAAACAAAAAGCTTACTCCTTTGAGAGGTATAAGCTTGCTATCTTCCCTCTTGCTTTCATTTCTTTCATTTGCTACCTAGTTCTTATTGTCTTGTGTTGTTTTGATCCTATTCTAGGTGTTTAAGTTTGGGTTTGAAGAGCTACCAAAAGGGTAGAGAGAGTTTGCTCTTTTTCTACACCATTATCTAGAGCTCAAACCCCTTACTTTTACATTCTTTTTCTTTGTTCTCTATACTGATTTTTAGAGTTTAAAAAAGGCTAAAAACCATGCTTTGAGGTTTCAAAAGTGGAGGGGTTTAGCATTTTAGGCTCTTTTCATGCATTTTTAGCCACTATTTTTCATCACTTGAAGGCTGTTTTAGGGTTGTTCTAAGTGGTTTAAATAATTCATGCCTTGATTAGCTTGATTGTTGTCTTATAAGTTTGCATACATAGGTTGTATTATATTGTTCTAAGCTTTTCTTCAATTCATTTCCATGTTTAAGAACCTCATTTTAATAATCAATTTACCATTCATCTCTTTCATTTGAGAGTTGTTTCAATCGGTTGATAGTTATTCAAAAGGTGAACTAGCGATTTACGCTTAATGGCTTAATCTCTACAGAGGTTCATTGCGAACGGTATAGTCTCTCTTTCACGTTGAGAATCACCTCTCGATTGACATATTTCACACTTAGTGGACGTAACAATCACCTTGGACTTAATGGATTAAAGGATGGCAAGGGCTAATGAATTTGGCTTAAAATGAACTAACTCACATAAAGAAAATGAGTTATCTTGCTTGGGGTTCGGCTGGATGTTATGCCAAATCCGTTGTGTGAAGAGTTGTCTAATAGCAATTCATGATGTTTTGATGGATCTTGAAGTGTCTCTACCTCCCTCTTTAAGTTCACTCCATGATAAGAGGGAGGAGAGGTCATTGTTCATTTCATTTATTGATTTTTTGTCCAAGTTGTGCATCGAAATCATCGAGCAATCAATTTGCTCATTGATGGTTTTGGAAACAATTTTAACCTTCTCTCGAGGCTTTCCAATGACAGAGAAGTGTGAGAGGGACAAACAGAGTTGAGAACACTCTGTCTACACTGTTTTCACTTCAATATACAAAACAGAGTTTTGCACAAATTTGAGGCACGACCGACCTTCTTTAGGCTCGGCCGGGCTTCATTGAGGGCCGACCGGTCCTCAATGTTTGGTCAACAGTGTATTTTTGTAGAAAATAGAAAGCAGTGGCTAAAGGTGAAACAGAATGGTCTGGGCAGACAGTGCTGTTCTTGGACGCTGCGCATACGAACATTGTGCATCCTTATGCATCCTTGTTTAATGATTAAATTATTAGTTATTATTGTTGTAATTAATTATCATTATTGTTATTATAATTGACCTTGTTTATTTGTAATTGTTGTAGTTAATTAGCTTAAATAGCTAGTTTACTTATCATGGTTACCCTTGTTGTAATAACCTAGTTAGCTAGTTAATGCTTTAATTTATTCATTCGGTTTCGTAATTAGTTTAATTCGAACTTTGGACTTTAATTCGCACCCTCTTGCATGAGAGTAACTATGTAATAATGTGTATGTCTTCCAACCCTACGTCTTTCTCCCTTTTACTTACTTACTTATGATGGTTAGTATAGGACATCACGTTTCATTAGCATTCTTATGCTTTGTATCCATTGTCTTACATGCATCCAAGGTTCGGCTCACCACGCTAACCTGATATCAAATGTTCACATTCATTACTTGAATATGTGCTCTGTCGCATGTCTTGAATGGAATCATATGCCATGCTCATAGTTGAGCCTATAAAATACATAATGTGAGAGTTGCATTAGTCATTTTGCATTAATTAGGAACATGCATATTTTTCTAATAAATTGCTTTGTTTTGGCTCGGAGTACTAGGTGAGTAATTTTATGTTTTAGCATCTTACATCGAATGTTTGTGTTGCCATGTCAATGCATGAATACCATGAGGCTAGGTGCTTAAATGATATAATTGTTTGAATGCTTGTGGATGATGGCTAATTGCTTGAATTGGGATGGTTTGATTAAATATCCATTTTAAGCCCACTTTTTCAAGTGGAAAATTCACCAAACAATTTCAAAACAAAGCATGAGATCAAGTGTTCCAATTCTGGCAAACTAGTTTATACCTTGTGTGTGCATCACATAGTAATATAGCTAATAAATCAGAACAAGAGCATATAATGTAAATAGGAATCACATCATGATTAGTAGAGGCCAATCTTTGATCGGAGGAGTGGGTGGCTCAATTCATGACCTTCCCTTCTCGTACCTAAGTTCCCGAGCTGAGACACTTTGGTGATGACGGACTAATGGCCTTTGGCACGAGACTCGGGTTTCCTAAATTTTTTAAAAATATTTAGGTGGCGACTCTGAAATTTGGCAAAGTAGCCCATTTTTGGCATTTGATTCAAAATATCGATTTTCCAAAGAGAATTGCCGGATTTGGACTCTTTTTGTGTTTTCAATTTTTCACATTGCACTTGTGAAATCAGATTCAGAACCACAGGTAGAGTCCGAACTGTAGGTCTATTCGCCTTCCAAAAGAAGCACAGAAAGTCGAGCTACAATGTTCTCATCGATTAGGGAAGCACCTCATAAATAATGTATTACAAAACTTTCATTAAACTCGGCTTCACTGATTTGGATCTGTTACCGGTCGATTACCCATTGTTTGGCTTCAACACCAACCCTGAGTATCCTTTGGGCAAGATCACACTACCAATATAGGTCAGTACCAAATCAGTCGACGTGGAATTTGTAGTCGTCAAACTCCCGTCACCATACAATCTTATCATGGGAAGAACCTGGCTACATGTTATGCAAGGTTTGCCAAGCAACTACCATCAATTACTCCGCTTTCCAATTGAATATGGCATTGAGCAAATTCAGGGCTCTCATAAATCGGCACAGGCATGCTATCTTATTGCTGCCACTAAAAGGCTAAAGGAACTGGAAGTGAACTTGATTGAAGTATTGGATCAAGAAAGCCTCGAAGACATTAGGAAAACCCCCAGTGAGAAGGAAACTGAAGACCTTTATCGGGTTAAAATCAATGGGACCTTGACAAGTTCTTCATGATTGGCACTTCCCTGAACAAAGTTGAAAGACACAAGTTGGTTTCCTTTTTACTCGGCAATATCGACGTGTTCTCCTAGACACCATATGAAATGCCGGGGGTGGATCCAGTCGTGGCCCAGCACCGTTTAAACGTCGACCCAAAAGTCAAACCAATCATCCAAAAAAGTCGGCAGTTTTTCGCAGAGAATGCATCGGCCGTTGTTGATGAAGATGACAGGTTACTTGATACCGGGGCAATTCGTGAAGTAACTTATCCCACATGGCTATCCAATACCGTGGTTGTAAAGAAGAAAAATGGATCTTGGCGTGTTTGTGTGGATTTCACAGACTTGAACAGGGCTTGTCCCAAGGATTGTTTTCCTTTTCCCAAAATCGACCAACTTGTGGACACAATGGCGTATCATCAGTGCATGAGCTTCTTGGATGCCTACAGGGGTTATCACCAAATTGTCATGCATCCAGAAGACCAGGAAAAGACCGCATTCCTCACCCCAAGGGGGAACCTATTGCTACAAGGTCATGCCCTTCGAACTAAAGAGTGCGGGGGCAACATACCGAAGGTTGGTTACCACTATGTTTAAGGAACAACTCAGTTACACCATAGAAGTGTACATCGATGACATGGTGGTGAAATCCCACGAAAAGCATACCCATTTAGCCAACTTATCAGAGACCTTCGGCATTCTCCGAAAGTACAAGATGAAAATGAATGCCTCAAAATATGCATTCGGTATCGAATTTGGCATATTTCTCGGCTATATTGTGAACCATCGCAGAATAGAGGTCAACCCGAAGTAGATCACAACAATTCTAGAACTTGGCTCCCCTCAGTCAGCCAAAGAAGTTCAGAAGTTGATGGGAATAGCCGTCGCCCTTAATTGGTTTATTAGTCGTTCCTCAGATCGCTGTCAACAATTTTTTCCCACACTTCAGCAGGGCAAAGCATTTGAATGGGCACCGGAATGCTAGGCCGCATTGGACGGCTTGAAAACTTATCTCCGTTTAGTGTCACTTTTGGCAACCCTATTGCCAGGCGATCCACTCATCTTGTATCTGGTGATATCTGACTGGGTAGTCAATGCCGTGTTACTGAATGAGGACCTCGAGGAGCAACGACCAATCTGCTATGTAAGCAAGGCAATGGTTGACGTCGAAACACGATACCTACCACTGAAAAACTTATCCTAGCTCTCGTAATGGCTGCCATGAAGCTGATGCACTATTTTTGGGCTCATACCATAGGGGTGTTAACGGATTATCCTCTTCGAGCAGCGCTTCGTAGCGCAGAAGCATTGGGGTGAGTCTCTAAATGGGATTTGGAACTCGGCTAGTATGACATCCAGTTTTTGCCCAGAACGGCCATGAAGGGGCAGGTTTTGGGCAACTTTGTAGCCGAGTTCATAGGATGCCATGTCGACTTCAAGTCTGATCAAGTCCACCAACCACAATCCGACTGGAGAATGTATGTTGGAGACATCTGGCAAATGTATTGCGATGGATCATCCAACTAGCGTGGCAGTGGGGTAGGCGTAGTAATCATGACCCCCGAAGGGGCAATAATCGAACAGGCAGTCAAACTGGGTTTCAATGCAACAAATAACGAGGCTGAATACAAAGCACTGCTAACTGGCCTTCGAAACGCACTTCATCTTGGTGCACGACGGTTACATGTTTTCTGTGATTCAAAGTTGGTCATCAACCAGTTGAAAGGGGAATATGCGGCTAAAAATGACCGAATGACAGCCTACATGAAAACGGTGAATTCCTTGGCCACAAAATTCGACCACCACGAGTTGAATTAGACAACCTGGGATCAGAACACGTATGTGGATGCCCTTGCTTGCCTAGCTTCCGCCATTAACTCAGAAGTGAAACGAACCATCGAAGCAGAGTTCGTCCCAGAGCCGAGTATCACTTCTTTTGAAACATTTCAGATTGACATCATTGATTCAAGACTGAGTTGGATGGACCCTATCGCTATATTTCTTTCCTCAGAATAGCTCTCAACAGATAAGAAAAAAGCTCACAAATTGCGGAATAAAGCCTTGTGATATTATCTAGATCCGCAGGGAAATCTATATAAAAAATCTCTCTTTAACCCGTATTTGGAATGTGTCCACCCAGATAAAGTTGAGGACTTCTTGGCCTAAATACACGAGGATAGTTACCGTGCCCACTCTGGAGGACGCTCATTGGCTCACCAAGCCATAACATAGGGATATTATTGGCCGACCATGCGTACAGATGCCGAGAACTACGTAAAGAAATGCGAACAATGCAAAAAGCTTTCCCTGTTAACTCATCTACCTGTTGAAGAATTAAATTCCATTACTAGTCCTTGGTCGTTCATTCAATGGGAACTTGACATCGTTGGACCATTACTGCGGGCTCCGGGAAACAAGTGATTCCTAATCGTCGCAACAGACTATTTTACAAAATGGGTTGAAGCAGAGGCATTAACACATATTCAAGATGTCGATGTTAAATGCTTCATATGGAAAAACATTATAACTCGATTCGGCATACTGAGAGCACTTGTATCTGACAACGACACCCAATTCGATTGTGGTGTCTATAGGGAGTTATGCAATACATACAATATCTGGCCCTACTTTCCCTCGCCGGCATACCCGCAAAGCAACGGTCAAGCTGAGGCCTCCAATAAAGTAATCCTAGAAGGCATCAAGAAACGATTGGAGAAGGCCAAAGGCAGGTGGGTTGAAGAGTTGCCCAGTGTGTTGTGGGCTCATTGCACCACTCCGAAGCAGTCTACTGGAGAAACGCCGTTCGCTTTGTGCTTTGGGACACAGGCTATTATCCCTCTTGAAATCGGCCTGCCCACATTGAAATCCAAGGTTTTTGACATGGAGTGTAATGACATGATATTGGCCTTAGATCTAACTTTGATTGAAGAACGCCAAGATTGTACTCTTGCGAGCATGGCGCGGTATCAGCAGCAGCTTGCCAAGTCGTATAGCCAACGCTTGCAGTTACGTCGTTATACACCTGGAGAACTGGTCCTCAAGAAAGTGCTTCCTGTTACTCAAAATCCAGCAGACGATAAATTAGGCCCCAACTAGGATGGTCCTTACCAGATTGATTCGATTGCCGGAACAAGGGAGTATCGGCTTTCAGACATGGCTGGCAGAAGTTTACCACACCCCTAGAATTTGACCCACTTGCGTAAATTTTATCATTAAGCCAACTTGTACGACATGCTAGCTCGTTTTTTATTTTTGCTGCTATACTAACATGTACGCATCTACATATTCTGCAATGAAGTATGCCTTTTTTATCGCTGTCTCGTTAAAAATGGTTGAATGATGAAAAAGCTTCTGAATTTGGAGCGCCCTTCGTGCATGTTCACGTTTGGGCCAAATAAGCCTTCGAATTTGGAGCACCTTTCGTGGATGCCATGATTGGCTATAAATAAGACTCCGAATTAAGAGTGCCCTTCGTGCATGTTCACGTTTGGGCCGAATAAGCCTCCAGATTCAAGGCGTCTTTCATGGATGTCATGATTGGCCATAAATAAGACTCCGAATTTGGAGTGCCCTTTGTGCAAGTTCACATTTGGGTTGAATAAGCCTCCGAATTCGGAGCGTCCTTCATGGATATCACGGTTGGACAAAATAATGACTCCAAATTCGGAGCGCCCTTCATGCATTTTCACGGTTGGGCCGAATAAGCCTTCGAATTTGGAGCGCCCTTCATGGATATCACGATTGGCCAAAACAAAGACTCCGAATTCGGAGCGCCCTTCGTGCATGTTCACGGTTGGGCCAAATAAGCCTCCGGATTTGGAGCGCCCTTCATGGATATCTTCATTGGCCAAAACAAAGACTCCAGATTTGGAGCGCCCTTCGTGCATTGTCACATTTGGGCCGAATAATCCTCAGAATTCGAAGCGCTCATCATAAGGATTAGATTAGCGTAGCCTAAGTCCGTGAATGTTAGTAATTAGACTAACAGTCAATGGAAAAAGCAATTCGAAAGATGCATTAATAAGCCAGGAGCAAGAAGATGGCATGGGACCACAAACACATTCCTGATGGGCAAAGTATCAAAACAAACAATCACAAAGGCTGTTTATTCCTTTTTTCAGTCACACTCTTATCAGCGTCTATTTAAAGAATCCACAGGCCCCACGCGCGCCTGATTACCTCGTATATTTATTGCGGGTACGATTACGAAGCACAAGCTGTCTTCGCCTACCTATGTATTCGGCGATTACACTATGTGATTAGCTGGGGCAAGGACAGGTTTATTAACCTATTCAGCTTTTCATTAGTTTTGCCGAATTCATACAAATGCCCCACCTAACCCCATAAGCTTCTTTCAGACTGTATTCGACGGTTACGCTATGTGATTAGTTGGGGCAAGGGCATGTTTATTAACCTATTTGGCTTTTCATCAGTTTTGTCAAATTCATACAAATGCCCCACCTAACCCCATAAGCTTCTTTCAAACTGTATTCGGCGGTTAAGCTATGTGATTAGCTGGGGCAAGGGCAGGTTTATTAACCTATTCGGCCTTTCATTAGTTTTGCCGAATTCATACAAATGCCCCACCTGACCCCATAAGCTTCTTTCAGACTGTATTCGATGATTATGCTATGTGATTAGCTGGGGCAAGGGCAGATTTATTAACCTAATCGGTTTTTCAATTGGGGCAAAGTAAGATTTACAAGTCATGTTCTTAATTGATATGCCATATTTTAGTTTTTTAATACCTAATCATTAACATTGATTAACAAAACGGACATTTTCATTAATAAACTGCTAGAATACATCCACTTTATACATGAAAATGGCCTACGTCCAAAAATATAATGCTAACAAAAAATAATACAAGTTTGCAAAACAAAGAAACAGCAGAATATCTATTACAAAAAATGCTGATCAAAAGTCCAAATCCTCTGGATCTAATTCCAGTAGTTCGACTTTCAACTGTTCATAAGGAATCGGCTTATCGAGAGTCACCTTGGCGGCTGCCAAAGCTTTGAGCCATCCGTGCTTGAAGCCTTGATTTTTGAACTTCAAGGCTTCATCAGTGTACAATTCCTTGGCCTTCAGCTGGCCGACATCAATGGCTTTGGCTGCGTTTACCTTAGCAAACTCCATCGCCTTTTTCTCCGTTTCAAAATCGGCCTTCAGTTGCGAGATTTCTTCTTAAGCCGACTTTAGAGAGTCGTCTATAAAGTTAGCTCTCTCTTCGGTGGCCCTGCAGAGCAGATCAGCATGATGAGCTTTCTCTTGAGAAATAACTACCTTTGCCTGCTCTTCTTCAAGTTTTGTCATTGCTGTAGACAAATTAGCGATCGCAGTAATGGCCTTGCCCTTCTCTTCTTCCAACTGGTGCTCAAGGACGCCGACTTGTTCTACGACGTCATAATGACGATGACCAATCTCTGCGATCCTTTCCGTCAACTGGAAAAGCAATGAAGTCAACATAAGTTTGAGTAGGAACAATTATTTAAACTATTGGGAAATTTTAGGTGTTTTAATAACTTACCAAAATTGCCGATTGTGCCTCCAAGGCAATCGAAATGACATCTGGTTCGGCATAGAAAGTTGCTCGGTCAACCGACAGAGAGAGCGCCAAAGCCACGCTCAGGGCCACGGTGGGGTCTTTGATGGCCGACCCACTGGTAGGCACTGGCGCATTCTTCATCTATGGTTGGATAACGAATGCCTCAGCTAAATCATCTTTGACGTGCGGCGCATCCACCCTTGGTCGTTTCTCGATTGGCGCATCTACTAAATCAATTAGGGTCTCGGTAGGTCGTTTCTACCCTATTAGATCGGCTCCTAGAACTTCTATCTGATTATGTTCAGGAACCAAATTAGCCACAGTTGATTCGCACGCTGTCTCTTCTTGATGCACCTCACGAGTCGGCATTTTTTGGCTCCCCCCAAACCTGCTAACTTGCCTCTTGGCCGCCATATTCTCTGCATTTCGTCTCCTGGAAAATTGAGCAAGTAATTCTCCACTCATCTCTTCGGCTTTAGATTCGGCCCCAAGAAGATTTTCTAAACTAGTAAAGATATCATCCTCTGGAGTAGATAAGTCTACTCGGCCATAAGTGGAAGAGAGATCGGTGCAACGATCTGGATCGATATGCTCAAACGCCAATTCAATTTCTCTATTCAACTCCTGGTCCTCTGCACGGCCCTTTGATTATGCGTACCTCTTCGCCAATCTCTTCACCGGCGTCGAAACCCTCAACACCAATATCCCTTAGGCTTTTGTAGCTAGGCAAGATAAGTGTAGTAAGCTGCCATTTTTGTGTCAGCACAGCGATATTATCTGTGGCCGAGAATGTGGAGTATGTAGGATCGTACTTCAGCAAGATATGGGCTGCTCGCCCTTGACCTTAAAGATTTGTACGACCTTTGTAATTGAGAACTGCCTTCACTTGTTCAAGGACAGCTTCGTCCGCCGATGTCACTGCCCGTTTTAAATTGTTGCGTGCAATACAAAATTGAGTTCAGTATCTAATAGTTAAGCCAAATGAATTATTTATACAAAACATAACATTTATAGTCGGCCATCTGGCTCGGCTTTTCACTTTGGCACATGGTCTTGGCGATCTTCTTCTTCGCTGAATTCCCAATTATCTCAAATGGTGACCATAGCATCGTCCACTCTTTTGCCAAAGCTGGTGAGCATAGTCACCAAGTGGTGATCAATATCTTTGGCTCTCAAGAAGTAACGACCTTGCCAATCGGTTGATTTCGCCATGACGTAGCAATGCCGAATAGCTGGGATCCCTAGGTTAAGACCTAATTAGCGGTTCAATTCTACTACACCCATGATTATTCGGTAAAAGTTCACGTTAGGTTGGGAGGGAATTAGCCCCCAATAACGTAGGACAGTCCTACAGAAAGGGTGAAGGGGGAATCAGACTCCACCCCCAGTGATTGCCAAAAGTGGGAAACTAATTCTGTTCATGTTAGCCCTCTCCATATCCACCATATTATCTGCGACAAGGGATAGATAGACGTCGTCTGGAATCGAAAAATGACGACGAAAGGCTACAACTCGATCCATTGAGAGGAGAGCTTTCAAATGCCTAGCCATTCGAGACGGAATGAAAACAAAGTGTATAAAATAAAACAAAGTAAAAACACGTAGGGAACTGGAATGAAGAATAGAGCGAGAAGAGAGAGGGGGGACTTACAGGTTGAGGACGAAGATGAACAGTAGGAAGGGGGGTTACAGAGGTCTTAAAGAAGGTTGGAATGGAGAATGCTCAAAGAATGGCCTTTCGTTTCAAGAGTATACGGATGTACATATTTTAAATCGCGTTAAATGAATGTCAAAACACAAAGGGCGGGAAGCTGTAATGACTAAACGCGTTTGCTCTGACAAATCAGTACAAAAAGGAGTGTAACCGTCGTATCTCTGAAATTTGAAGATTGTCTGATCTGCTAGCCGAGAAACCAAACACGCCGAGTAAATATATAATTCGGATATTAGGGGGGCAATTGTGGGGGTCGAGTAAAAGAGATTGCTCAAGAGCTTCTCTAAGAGGATGCCGAGAGCGGAGAAGACTGGTGAGGATAACTCGGCATGACCAGACCTATCTAAACAAGACCAAGGCCGAGTAGAATCTACTTGGGGGGCCAAGTATTCCGTAATTCTTCTGGCACATCTTGGGGTCCCAGATGTGATGGCGAAAGGAGATGATGGGAAAGCGAGCCCCTAGAGTGCAGTATAAAAAAGAGGAGCTTCAGCCAAACTAAGATATGTAAAAAAATAAACGAGATAACTTGAAATAGAAGTAAATTTGAGAGCATACTGACTGGCCCGTCGGAGTGCTAATTCCGGCAGCCCCGACCGGAGTGTTCATTCCTTTCAGGTAGCAACCAGAGAATCAAGAGCATCTACCTGGACCAAAGAGTATTTCCAAACCACGTTACTACAATAATGATACAAAACGATCATAAAAATCAGCGTTACAATTTCTTAAAAATAAATTCAATAATATTAGAGAAATATTATATATTTATTTTTTCACTATTCTATATCACTATCTATGTAGATGTTTATGATTGATTCCTTGTTTGGAAGCAATTATTAAGGAAACAATGAAAACTAATAACATATTGCCGGGTACTCAATGATATAAAATGGTGAAGAAAAAAATGTGATATATAGCAGTCTTCATAATATTATGATGACTATATTATGGTATCGTCAGCTTGAATATAATGGTCAAGTTTATATATAAACTTGAAAAAAGTTCAATCCATTTTGTTTGTCATTTTATGTATTAACATTTGATATAGAATAATAATTTAATATAAAATATAATAAATTATTATAATATTGATTTGTGAGATAAAAATATATATATAACAGTGTTACATTAACACAATTTCTTTCTCTCATAATCTCCCGAATGAGGTAATAAGACAGAATATATATATATATATAAGGAGAATTTCAAAAAATATTGGAGTACGAGTCAATTTTCAAATTTTATTTGTCATGTTATTTGAAAAGATTTAGGCCTCATTTGGAGAGTAATTATTTTAGTCAAAAAGTTATTATAAATTGTCACATCACTCTCTCTACTTTTTTATACATCTTTTCATAAAAAGTTAAAAAAATTACTAAAATAATTTATTCCTGTAGGGGCCGAATAATTGAAAGAATCAAAAGCATACTCTAGAAGATAGATATTACTCGGCTCTTTTCTGCACGATCAGGAAAGTCGAATAAAACAGATGAGCCGAGTAGATACCGAACTATAGAGCCGAGTAAATAAAAGGATAATGAGTGAAAAGTGGACCTGGCCCCGAGGCCCAGGAAACAAGTATAAATAAAGGAACAACAGACTAAGAAAGGTATGTGAGAATTGTTGTGCTTAACTTAGAATATAAGTAATCTTGAGAGTTGAGACTGACTTGTTCGTCGGAGTGCTAATTCCGACACCCCCGACCGGAGTGTTTATTCATTTTCAGGTGACTATTAGCGGATCACGAGCATCCCCCAAGATCAGAAGAGTATTTCCAAACCACTTCTCCATAATTGGCGCCGTCTGTGGGAATACTCAAGCATATCCATGGCGGGCGTGACGGAGGACCCTCCAATAGTCACTGATGAAACCTCGCAGATAGACGATTTCACTCCAAAAAACATGCATGGACCGAAGATTATCCTAGCAAGACGCGCTTTGAACTTCGCCTCACCTTCGACTTTAGAGCATGAGGCAATGCAAGCGATCATGGAACAGGCAAAGCAAAATGAGCAAAGGTTGGAGAACACGATCGTTAAGAACGAGCGTCTCCGTCAGGATTTGGCCTTGGAGGTGGCAAAGTCCAAACAAGCCATGCGCCAAGATCCGAAACGACCTCTGAAAGTAGGCGGTCGACGACCTTGAGCCCGGAAACAAGACACTGACAGTTGCTATGCTTTGAAAGACCACCTTGAGGAGTTAGTGCAAGATGGTCGGCTCCAGTAACGTGTTCGAAAGAGCGCAACCAAAACAGTTGCATCGCAGCAGGATTCACCCCCGCTTGGCGTCATTCATGTGATATACAGCTTGCCAACGCCTCCAACCGTGCATACAATTCAGTCACACCTTGTACCCCAAAAGCAACTAACGCCAGCAAAAAGGCCATGAGAAGCTCCGAGTATTACCTTCGACGATTCTGATCTTATCGACGTAACAGTCCCCCATATTGATCCACTAGTCATTGAACTACGCGTAAACCGATTTACCGTTGAGCACGTTCTCATAGACTAGGGAAGTACTTCAGAGGTTATGTATTACAAGACCTTCATCAAACTCGGCTTAAATGAATCAGACCTGTCTCCGGCTCCTTATCCACTATTCGGCTTCAACGCAAATCCAGAGTATCCGTTGGGAAAAATCATACTACTCGTTCAAGCAGGCTCCCGAACAGTGGATGTGGAATTCTTAGTCGTCAAGCTTCCTTCGCCGTATAATCTCATCATGGGGCGAACTTGGTTGCATACAATGCGTGCCATTCCAAGCACCTATCATCAGCTGCTGCGCTTCCCGACCAAACACGGCATTGAGCAAATCCATGGTTCCCAACAATTGGCACAGGCATGTTATCTCCTTTCCGGAAAGACGCCAAAGGAGTTGCAAGTTAATTCCATTGAGGTGCCGGATCGAGACAGCCTCGACGATGTCGGGCGACTCCCAAATGAGAAAGCCACAGAAGACCTAGACCGAGTTGAGATTGACGGCAATCCAGAGAGGTTCTTCATGGTCGGCGCCTCCCTGAGTTAAGCTGACCGACAGCAGCTAGTATCTTTCCTGCTCGGCAATCTTGATGTATTCGCGTGGACTCCATATGAAATGCCAGGCGTAGACCCATCTGTTTCGGAGCATCATTTGAATGTTGACCCTAAGTGTAAGCCGATCGTTCAGAAAAGCCGACGATCAGCCGCAGAGCACACTACCGCCGTCGTTGAAGAGGTAGACCGGTTGCCTGATGCCGGAGCAATCAAGGAAGTGACTTACCCCACATGGCTCTCTAATATAGTGGTTGTGAATAAGAAAAATGGGTGTTGGCGAGTCTACATCGATTTTACAGATCTAAACAAAGCCTTCCCTAAAGACTGTTTTTCTCTTCCCAGGATAGACTAACTTGTAGATGCTACGGCGCGTCATCAGCGTATGAGCTTCCTTGATGCCTACAGAGGTTATCATCAAATCGCTATGCATCCGGAGGATCAAGAGAAAACTGCATTCCTCACCCCAAGAGGTACCTATTGCTATAAGGTTATGCCTTTTGGGCTGAACAATGCAGAGGCAACCTACCAGAGACTGGTCACCACTATGTTCAAGGAGCAACTCAGCAAGACTATGGAAGTGTACATTGACGATATGGTGGTCAAGTCCAAGGAAGAGCAGAATCATATAGCCGATTTGGAAGAGACATTCGGCATCCTACGCAAATATGGAATGAAGTTGAACGCTTCCAAATGTGTGTTTGGTATCGGCTTTGGCAAATTCTTGGGTTACATTGTCAACCACAGAGGAATCGAAGCCAACCTAAGGAAAATCACAGTAATCCTGGAGTTCGGCTCCCTCATTCAGTAAAAGAGGTTCCAAAGTTGATGGGGATGGCCGCTGCACTCAACAGGTTCATCAGCCGGTCCACAGATCGCTGTCGGCAATTCTTTCATACACTATGGCAGGGCAAGGCTTTTGAATGGTCCACCGAATACGAAGCCACTTTCAACGACCTGAAGACCTACCTCCGCTTCGTACCACTCCTGACAACACCCTCCGCTGGTGACCCGCTCATTTTGTATCTGGCAGTTTCTAACCGAGCCGTTAGCGCCGTACTGATAAAGGAAGAGCTGGGGGAGCAACGACCAGTGTATTATGTGAGCAAGACAATGGTTGACGCCGAAACACGCTACCTTCCATTAGAAAAGCTCATCTTAGCCCTAGTCATGGCAGCAAGGAAACTGATGCATTACTTCTAGGGGCATAGCATTGGGGTGCTAACAGATTATTCCCTCCGATCAGTACTACGCAGTGTGGAAGCATCTGGACATGTTTCAAAGTGGGCTCTGGAACTCGGCGAGTATGATATTAAGTTTCTACCCAGAACCTCAATCAAGGGACAAGTGCTTGCCGACTTTGTCGCCGAATTCACTGGGTGCCTTGCCGGCTTCAAGTCTGATGAAATTCGACCAAAGCCGAACTGGAGGATTTATGTTGGGGACATTTGGCAGATGTATTGTGATGGATCATCCAACCAGCGGGGCAGTGGAGCCAGAGTTGTAATTATGGCCCCCGACGGCGCAATAATTGAGTAGGCCATCAAGCTCGGCTTCGAAGCATCAAATAACAAAGCCGAATACGAAGCCCTTTTGGCCGCGTTTGCTTGTGTTTTGCGACTCAAAACTGGTGATCAATCAGCTAAAGGGGGAGTACACAGCAAGAAACGACCGTATGGCGGCCTACATGAAAACGGCCAATTCCTTGTTGGCAAAATTTGACCATCATGAGTTGAACCAGATAACACGTGATCAGAACACCCATGCATCTTGCCTTGGCTTGCCTAGTCGCCGCAATCAACTCAGAGATTAAATGGACCATCGAAGTAGGTTTCATCCCGGAACCAAGCATTGGCCCTTCGGAGGAAATCCAGGTCAACGTTATAGAATCTGCACCAAGTTGGGTGGACCCCATTGTTGCATTCCTATCTTCCGAACAACTTCCAGAGGACAAGAAAAAAGCGCACAAGCTGCGAAACAAAGCCATGCGATACTGCTTGGATCCGCAAGGAAGGTTTTATAAAAAATCCCTCTCTGGCTCATATTTGGAATGTGTGCACCCAGACAAAGTTGAGGAGCTTCTGACCGAGATACACGAAGGCAGTTGTGGTGCCCATTCTGGTGGACGCTCTTTGGCCCATTGAGCTGTAATGTAGGGGTATTATTGGCTGACAAAGAGAGCAGACGCCGAATGTTACGCAAAAAAGTGTGAACAGTGCCAGAAGTTCTCCCCATTAAACCATTTGCCTGCTGAAGAGTTGAACTCTATCACCCCCAGTGGGGACTTGATATCGTAGCACCATTGCCGAGGGCCCCAGGGAACAAGCAATACTTGATTGTCATGACAGGTTACTTCACAAAATAGGTCGAAGCGGAGGCATTAACGCACATTCGAGATGCTGATGTTAAGCGCTTTGTATGGAGAAATATCATAACACGATTTGGCATTCCAAGAGCTCTTATCTCAAACAATGGCACCCAGTTTGATTGTGGCGTGTACCGAGAGCTATGCAGCAAGTATGGTATCCGGCCTTACTTCTCTACGCCGGCTTACCCCCAAAGCAATGGTCAAGCCGAAGCCTCTAACAAATCCATCTTGGACGACATTAAGAAGAGGCTGGAGAAATCCAAAGGCAAATGGGTCAAAGAATTGCCGAGTGTATTGTGGGCCCATCGAACTACACCGAGAAGATCAACCGGAGAAACGTCGTTTGTCGTATGCTTCGGAACCCAGGCGATCTTACCCCTGGAGATCGGCCACCCGACCATCAAGTCGCAAGTTTTTGATACGGGCCGAAACGACATGATGCTGGTTTTGGATTTGATTTTAATTGAAAAACGAAGAGACCGAGCCCTTGTGTCCATGGCACGGTACCAGCAGCAGCTGGCAAAGTCGTATAATCAATGCGTTCAGTTGCGCCGCTACACACCAGGAGAGTTTGTTGCAACAGATTACTTCACGAAATGGGTCGAAGCGGAGGCACTAACACACATTCGGGATGCTGATGTTAAGCGCTTTGTGTGGAGGAACATCATAACACGATTCGGCATTCTAAGAGCTCTTATCTCAGACAACGGCACCCGGTTTGATTGTGGCGTGTACCGAGAGCTGTGCAGCAAGTATGGTATCCGGCCTTACTTTTCTACGCCGGCTTACCCCCAAAGCAAAGGTCAAGCCGAAGCTCCATCTTGGACGGCATTAAGAAGAGGCTGGAGAAAGCCAAAGGCAAATGGGTCGAAGAATTGCCGAGTGTATTGTGGGCCCATCGAACTGCACCGAGAAGATCAACCGGAGAAACGTCGTTTGTCGTATGCTTCGGAACCCAGGCGATCTTACCCCTGGAGATCGGCCACCCGACCATCAAGTCGCAAGTTTTTGATACGGGCCGAAACGACATGATGCTGGTTTTGGATTTGATTTTAATTGAAAAACGAAGAGACCGAGCCCTTGTGTCCATGGCACGGTACCAGCAGCAGCTGGCAAAGTCGTATAATCAATGCGTTCAGTTGCGCCGCTACACACCAGGAGAGTTTGTTCTAAAGAAGGTGCTTCTAGCTGACAGGAAATCGGCCGATGGAAAACTGGGTCCAAACTGGGATGACCCCTACCAGATTGATTCTATTGCGGGAGCGGGAGCGTACCTGCTGAAAGATATGTCAGGAAGGAATCTCTCACGGCCTTGGAATTCAATGCATTTACCTAAATTCTATCATTGACCCGACTTGTGGGACTTGATATTTGTACAAAATTTCACTTCTGCAATGCGAAGTTTCTTATTTCTTAATCATGCGATTCAGTTCACGAGCTCCTTAGGCCGATAAAGCCTCTGGATTCGGAGCACCTTTCGTGGATATCACGATTGGCCGATTAAAGCCTTCGGATTCGGAGCGCCCTTCGTGGATATCACGATTGGCCGATTAAGCCTCCGGATTCGGAGCGCCCTTCGTGGATATCATGATTGGCCGATGCAAGTCTCCGGATTCAGAGCCCCACTGGCGCACGACGTCTTTGGGCCGATTAAGCCTCCGAATTCGGAGCGTCCTTCGTGGATATCACGATTGGCCAATGCAAGTCTCCGGATTCAGAGCCCCACTAGCGCACGACGTCTTTAGGCTGATTAAGCCTCCGGACTCGGAGCACCCTTTGTGGATATCATGATTGGCCGATTAAGCCTCCGGATTCGGAGTGCCCTTCGTGGATATCACGATTGGCCGATTAAAGCCTACGGATTCGGAGCGTCGTTCGTGGATATCATGATTGGCCAATGCATGTCTTCGGATTCGGAGCCCCTCTGGCGCATAACACCTTTGCGCCGGTTAAGCCTCCCTATTCCGAGCCTCATCGGCGCATTACGCTTTTGAGCCGATAAGGTCTCCCTATACGGAGCCTCGTCGGCATATTACGACTTTCAACTGATACAATGCCTCGAATAAGGAACCATGTTTGATGAAGCATGTAAACGTTCGAAATGGAATGCTTATACAATGAAACATGAAAATACGTGTATGCCGAATAAGTATTCAATGTTTATACATTTATTCAAGAATTTATGCAAACACGGGAGTGCTGAATGAAAATTACAATAAAACATTTTATTCAATCAGGCAAGAATTACATAGTTTTGAATGCGCTCTGCGTTCGAACGTTACAATGTATTTTTATACAACGTCCTCCTCACCCTCACTCTGCTCGACTTCAAAGGCGGAAAATGAAAAATGGTTACGTTGGTAGAGTGGCAATGCCGAATCGACGCCCACTGCTCGGAGAGCTTCCTCGGCCTAAAGCGCCTTGATCCAACCATTCTTAAATCCACGATTTTTACATCGGCAAACTTCCTCGGCAAGTTTTTCCTTGGTTTTCGTATCCCTACTTTCCAGCCTTCATGGAAGCCTTTTTCATAGGCCCTCCCCTCGCAGACTCAATTACGAACATGCTCGCCGTATCGCGGTCGGCAAGCGCAGTACTGATGAGTCGCTGGGTAACCCTTTCTTCCAAGATTTGGTTAGCTTGCTCGGCGGGTTGTGTCTGAACGGCCTTGACCTTCCTTAGTTCACGCTCAACCGCTTCCGCGCGAGCCTCCAAGCTTCAAATGCGTTCATCCTTCTTCTCTATTTCTCGGCGGGCAGCACAGAGACGCATGCCGATTTCGTAGGCGATGTAGTGCCCCCTTCACCGCACCGTGAATGCCATCACGAAACACTTCGAAGTCCTGCCGACCTACCATCGACTGCTGGACCTCTGCTGGAAAAATCTATCGAGCAAACTCGACTACCATATTTGGATCTCGAATGATCGAGTCCGCCTCTATCATGGGTCTATTCCCCACGAAGAGTGCAAAACTCAATGGGCGTGGGTTCGCGTCGGGCTCCCTTCCAGAACGGGGTTACGGGGATTTGTCATGTGGCTCTTTGTCCCTCCTAGGCGACCTACTTCGACGATGAGGAGATTAGCGTCTCTTCTGATCCCTCGAAATCCTACCTCGCGAGCGCGAAGGTCCGCCACTTCAATCCATGTCTCCTCTCAGCTCAGCTAGCGTCCTCACTTCCCCTTTGCTGTTAAAAAAGGGTCTATTCGACATTCGCACTTGTTTAATAGCTGGACTGATTTGTTCACTGAGCACATAAGTAGGACGTCCATTCATTTATTCCCTACGAGGGCAGTACCTCCGAGGCAATCTCATTAATATTGAAAAACTCAAATAGCCCATCGCCGACCGAGTCATGTGTCCCCGTCAAACATTGTTATTCGGCAATCTTAACGTCCGCAAGGGCAGATTCATCTCAATATTCATAAGCTCGTGTTATTCGGCATTTAATATTCATGAACCAGTTGGGGCAAAGGCAGATACATCAATCTATTCGGCTTGAGTGCCCCAGCCGCCCCATGAAGCGACTCAATATTCATAAGCTCGTATTATTCGGCATTTAATGTTCATGAACCAGCTGGGGCAAGGGCAGATTCATCAATCTATTCGGCTTGAGTGCCCCAGCCGTTCCACGAATCGATTCATCAGTACAATATTTGGCACCTCATGAATTCATAAATTTAATCGGTTTTTAAGTTCGCCATCTCACAGAGGGCAGATTCATCGATATATTCGACTTGAGTGCCCCAGCCGCCTCATGAAGCAACTCAATATTCATAAGCTCGTGTTATTCGACGTTTAATGTTCATGAACCAGTTGGGGCAATGGCAGATTCATCAATCTATTTGGCTTGAGTGCCCCAGCCACCCCATGGAGCGACTCAATATTCATAAGCTCGTGTTATTCGGCGTTTAATGTTCATGAACCAGCTGGGGCAAGGGTAGATTCATCAATCTATTCGGCTTGAGTGCCCCAGCCGTTCCACGAATCGATTCATCAGTACAATATTCGGCACCTCATGAATTCATAAATTTAATCGATTTTTAAGTTTGCCATCTCACGGGGGGTAGATTCATCGATATATTCGGCTTGAGTGCCCCAGCCGCCTCATGAAGCAACTCAATATTCATAAGCTCGTGTTATTCGGCGTTTAATGTTCATGAACCAGCTAGGGCAAGGGCAGATTCATCAAAATATTTGGCTTGAGTGCCCCAGCCGCCCCATGCAGCGATTTACAAATAAAATGCCCATGAACTAATCTTATTTGGCGCCACAGTAACGAAAAGCAAAACTGCGTACAGGTAATAGTGAAATGGAAAGGAAATTTTTATTAATAAATTGAGCGCAGAAGTAACTAATTTATACATGAAAATTACCTTATACTAACAGAAATCCACTAAACAAAAACATACATTGAAATTGAAAATAATTAATAAAACTAGAGTGTCTCCTAGATCAATCCTCGGGATCAGACTCAAGTGGCTCAACGTCCACTTGCTCATATGGAATTGGCAAGGCCAATGTAACTCCACCGGCAGCAAAAGCCTTGAGCCATCCATGTTTGAATCCCCGATTCTCAAATTTGGGGACTTCTTCTACATAATCTTTAAAGGCGGCGCTCTTTCCAGCCTCGAACGCTACAGAAGCCTCAGAGTCGGCTCTTTCCTTGGCCTTCTTCAACTCTTCTAACTCGGCCTCCACCTTGGCAAGCGCCTCCTTGACTAACTTAAGCTATTCCTCACTCGCATTCGCTCTACCCTCGGCTTCGGATCTGAGTTGGTCAGCAGTCTCCACCGGCAGCAAAAGCTTTGAGCCACCCATGTTTGAATCCCCGATTCTCAAATTTGGGGACTTCTTCTACATAATCTTTAAAGGCGGCGCTCTTTCCAGCCTCGAACACTACAGAAGCCTCAGAGTCGGCTCTTTCCTTAGCCTTCTTCAACTCTTCTAACTCGGCCTCCACCTTGGCAAGCGCCTCCTTGACTAACTTAAGCTATTCCTCACTCGCATTCGCTCTACCCTCGGCTTCGGATCTGAGTTGGTCAGCAGTCCGAGCCCTCTCCTTCTCGGCTTCGGCTCGAGCACTTTCCATCGCGGCCCTCATCGCCTCGAACTCGGCCCTACTCCTCTCACCAGCTTCAGACTTTAAGCTGCCAATTCTTTCAATGGCATCATGATGCCGGCGGCCTAGTTCGGCTATCCTTCCAACCGTCTGCCAAACATGGAGTTGGGATCAGCACATACCAAGAAATATCGTACGAAAACCAAACCAAACAAGAAAAAGAGTCACACACCAGAAGGACCGACTGGGCAGCTAACGCTACAGCTACCAAATCCGGCGCTCCTCGAAAGGTGGCCTTGTCAGTCGGCAACGAAACTGAGGTGGCCAAGCTCAATGCCACGACTGGATCCTTTATGGCGGATGCGTCGGAGGAGATTGGCGTGTTTTTGATCTTTGGCTGAACAACGAAAGGAACCACGTCCGATTCCTCTAATCGAGGCCGTTTGCCAGCAGGGCTATCCTCGGAGCCGACTTCTCTCTCGGCGGTACGTTTTTCACCCTGCCCTTCTGGAATCAACCGTTCTTCTGTAAACTGTTGTTCGACTTCGTTCTCCGTCTTGGCCACAATAACTTGAGTCGTCTCTCCTCCAATAACAGTTTGCGAAGACTCAATCGGGGCAGGTTCAAAACAGGCGACCTCGGTTTTCTTTCGTGCGGCCATTCGTTCGGCATTTCTATTTCGCGCCATCTGCGTAAGATTTTTCCCAGCCATACCTTCAGAAAAAGAGCCGGGTAGGTCTTCTAAATTTATAAAAATATCTCCGAAGGAAAATTTTGCCCGACCCGAAGTGAACGGCGAGTTAGGTTGGTTAAGACCGGCTGCCTCGAACGCTGAGTTTAGAGCTTCGTCGACCTCTTCGGCCTTGGCAGCAAACTCTCTTGTTGGTTCGGCAACTACCTCGACCACCGGCGCTATGTCTTGCTCCGAATTGGAAGCTTCGAGACCAATTTGCCTAAGGGTCTTGAAGCTGGGGAAGATTAGAGCCGTAAGGTGATGTTCGGCAGTCGGGATCGAAATGTTGTCCGCAGCCGAGAATGTAGTATAAGTAGGCTCGTACCGCAAGAGTATATGGGCGGATCTCCCTTGATTCTGTACGTTTGGACGACCAAAATACTTTAGTGCAGTCCTAATTTTCGCAAGGACTGCGTTGTCAGCCGAGGTCAAAATCCTCTTCAACTTACTGCCTGCAAAAACAAAAAAATTAGACTTGAAGAAAAAGCTGAATAAAAGAAAGATCAATAGACACAAGGGGTTACACGACAACCTGGTTCGCCCCTCTTTCTGGGAATAGGGTCTGGGCGATCTTTGCCCTCGCCGAATTCCCAGTTGCCATGGACATTGACCATTACATCGTCAACTCGTTTGCCAGAGCTGGCAAGCATGGTAACCAAGTGATGGTCGGTGTCCTTGGCCCTGAGAAAATAGCGCCCGAGCCGACCGGAGGATTTGGCTAAGGCATAGCAGTGTTGAATCGCCGAAATGCCAAGGTTGATCCTAAGGCGCCGGTTCAACTCTACGATTCCCATTATGACTCGAAAGAAGTTCACATTGGGTTGGAAAGGAATCAGACCCCAATGGCGGAGGACGGCCCTAAGAAATGGGTGAAGGGGAAAACGAACCCGCCCTCTGCAATGGATAGGAGAGGAAAAACGATGGTATTTTGGTTTTCCCTCTCCATATCAAGGGTATTATCCGTTACTAAAGATAGATGGACATCGTCAAGGATAGAAAAATGTCGTCGGAACCTAGAAATTCGACCCTCGGAAAGGAGGTCTTTCAAATGTTTAGCCATTCTCGTAAGGACCCAAGGATATTCTAAATTAAAAATAAATACGGAAAGTAGGATCACAAAGAAAAGAGAAGAAAACTTACGAAAAGCAAAGGAGACAAGAAGAGATGGAGAGGAGTTGTAGAAAACGCGAGTCAGAGAAGAGATACCGACTGGCAATCCAGGAGGCTCAAATATTCGAAAAAGTGTGCATTCGAAGGGACTGAAGTTTCAAATCGTAATAAATGCGAGAGAAACACGAATGAGGCGAGAAAGCGTTATAATGATCAAAAAGCATTTACGCATTTTGATACGTATCGGGGAGAGGATTAACCGCCGAATTTTTGACTTTCCAGATTGGAAGCCAAACACGCCGACTAACTAGTGCTAGTAGGGGTGTTTGGGGGGCAATTGTGGGGGCCGAATAATTGGAAGAATCAAAAGCGTACTCTAAAAGACAGATATTACTCGACTCTTTTCTGCACGATCAGGAAAGCCGAATAAAACAGATGAGCTGAGTAGATACCGAACTATAGAGCCGAGTAAATAAAAGGATAATGAGTGAAAAGTGGACCTGGCCCCGAGGCCCAGAAATGTATGTGAGAATTGTTGTGCTTAACTTATAATATAAGTAATCTTGAGAGTTGAGACTGACTTGTCCGTCGGAGTGCTAATTCCAGCACCCCCGACCGGAGTGTTTATTTATTTTCAGGTGACTATCAGCAGATCACGAACATCCCCAGGATCAGAAGAATATTTTCAAATCACTTCTCCACAATTCTCAAACAAAACCTTAGAGAGGAAAAGTTGTATGGATGAATATTTTTTTATAAAAATATATAATAATAACAGATGCATTCAACGAAGGCATTATTATTAAGAAAATATAACAAATGCACTAGGGCCTACATGAAAAAAAGAAATATTAATAACTGTTCTCACATATTATTAAGAAAATAGAACAAAAGCACTAGGGCCCTACGTTAAAAAAAGAACAACAACGATTTAGACCACTAAAAAATACATCACTAATAGTACTAATATATTAGGAATGACAAAAAAATAATAAAAAAATAAAAACAAGGCATAGAAAGTGAGCGGGACCCACTGACACATCATTAGTGCTCCCTCTAGTGATCTCCTTTTAGTGCTCCCAAGCATTTTTCAAAAAAGAAATAATAATAACTGTTCTCACAAGAACATGTGAAACAATGGATCATATAAATGTGTGGATGAAGGGACGGTGTTTTAAAATAAAGATTTACGTATAAAGTTTTTTATTATTTAATAAGTTTTGTGGAAATTAATATCATTTTTTATTAAATATTATTAAAAAAATATTACTAATTATTAATTTACAGTGATATTTTAAAAATCTTGTTGCAAAAAATATCACTAATTATAAATTTTAACGACAGATTAAAAAAAGTATTACAAAAAAAACGTTACTAATTTTTAACTATCAATGATAGTTTAAAAAAATCGTCATAAAAAAAGATACTAATTGTAAGTTTTAGGGATAATTTATAAAAATCGTGACAAAAAAGTTGATAGTTGTCAATTTTTAGCGACATGAGCAAAAAAATTGTTACAAAAAATTATTTTTAGTGATAATTTTATTATGATTTATTTTCAATAGAATTTTAGTCAAATTATTATAGGGATTTTTATTGATAAGTCCAATTTAGAAGTGTTTTAACCCAAGAAGTCCATGAATGAATTTTTTAACCCATTTAGTCCCATGTATGTATAGTTTTATTCCATAAAGTCCATTTTCTTGATTTACACTATTTTCTTGGACACTTATGCCCTTATATTCAATTTTGATACCTTTATAAATATTTTTTGAACGATTAGCAATTTAATGATGTGAACATTCATATTTTAAAATTCACATTGATAGGAATGCAAAATTGGCCCGTGGGCGGCCCGAAACCTGCCCGCGAGCCGGGGCGGGCCCAGCCTGTTGACAATGTGAATATTCACATTGACATATTAACATTCACATTAATAGGAGTGTAAAATTGGCCCGCATCCCGTGGCAGCGCGAAACCCGCTCGCGGCCCATGGACGGCTCGGGGCGAGCCCGATCCGGCCCATTGACAATGTGAATATTCACATTGACATGTTAACATTCACATTGATAAGAGTATAAAATTGGCCCCGGCCCGGCATGTTGACAATGTGAATATTCACATTGACACGTTAACATTCACATTGATAGGAGTGTAAAATTAGCCCGCGCATCGTGGCTGCCCGAAACCCGCCCACGGCCTGTGGACGGCCCGGGGCGGGCCCGGCCCGGCCTGTTGACAATGTGAATATTCATATTGACATGTTAACATTCACATTAATAAGAGTATAAAATTGGCCAGCAGCCCAGGGCGAGCCCGACCGGGTCCGGCCCATTGACAATGTGAATATTCACATTGACATGTTAACATTCACATTAATAGGAGTGTAAAATTGGCCCCCGTCCCGTGGCGGCGCGAAACCCGTCCGCAGCCCATGGGTGGCCCGGGGCGGGCCCGGTCCGGCCCGTTGACAATGTGAATATTCACATTGACATATTAACATTCACATTGATATAGAGTATAAATTAGCGCGCTGCGGCCCACGGGGGCAAAAGCCGCCCGCAGCCGGGACAGGGCCAGGCCCGGTTCGGCCGTTGACAATTATGAATATTCACATGACTATGTTAACATTCACATTGATAAAATGCAAAATTGGCCACAGTTCCGTGGCGCCGAGCCCACCCGAAGCCCGAGGCGGGCTTGGCCGACTTCCGTGACAATGTGATATTACTTGAACTGTTAACATTTCACAATTGATAGCAGAGTTGTAAAATTAGCCGTCGGCCCGCTGGCTGCCCGAACGGCCGGCCGCACCGGGACGGGCCCGGCGCGGGCCCGCTTCAGCCTGTTAACATGTAATCATCACATTGGACATATTAACATTCACATTGATAAGAGTGTAAAATTGGCCCGTGACCCGTGGGCAGCTCGAAGCCCGACCACCGCGCCGGGCGGGCCGGCCGGCCCGTTGGCAATGTGAATATTCACATGACATGTTAACATTCACATTGATAGGAGTGTAAATTGGCCCGCAGCCCGTGGCGACCCGAAGCAGATCGCAGCTCGAGCGGGGCTTGGCCCGACCCGTGACAATGTGAATATTCACATTGACATGTTAACATTAACATTGATAGGAGTGTAAAATTGTCCGCTGCCTGAAGCTCGCCCGCAGCCGGGGTAGGCCGGACCCAAACCCCGGGCCGCCCGGGCGCCCATAGGACGCGAGTCAATTTTACACTATTATCAATGTGAATGTTAACATGTCAATGTGAGTATTCACATTTGTCAACAGGCTGGGCCGGCCGCTCGGGCCGCCACGGGCCGTGGGCGGGTTTCGGGCAGCCACGGGGCACGGGTTAATGTTACACTCTTATCAATGTGAATGTTAACATGTCAATGTGAATATTCACGTTGTCAACGGCCGGGCCCGCCCCGGCCCGGGGCGGGTTCAGGCTGCCCACGGGCCAATTTTACACTTGTTATCAATGTTAATGTTAATAGTCAATGTGAATATTCACATTGTCAACAGGCCGGGCCGGGCCCGCCCTGGGCAGCGGGCGGGCTTCGGGTCGCCCACGGGCCACGAGCTAATTTTACACTCCTATCAATGTGATGTAATATATACAATGTGAATATTCACATTGTCAACGGGCCGGGCCGGGCTCGGCTCGGCTCGGGCCGCCATGGGACGCGAGTCAATTTTACACTCTTATCAATGTGAATGTAACTGTTAATGTCAATGGAATATTCACATTGTCAACGGACCGGGGCCGGGCTTGGGCTGCTCACGGTCACGGGCTAATTGTACACTCTTATCAATATTAATGTTAATATGTCAATGTGAATATTAACTTATAAACTCCCTTAACACAA
>NW_021025816.1:1877593-1925294 GCF_004153795.1 Camellia sinensis
TAACATTCACATTGATAAGAGTGTAAAATTGGCCCGTGACCCGTGGGCAGCTCGAAGCCCGACCACGCGCCGGGGCGGCCCGGCCCGGCCCGTTGGCAATGTGAATATCACATTGACATGTTAACATTCACATTGATAGGAGTGTAAAATTGGCCCGCAGCCCGTGGGCGACCCGAAGCCAGATCGCAGCTCGAGGCGGGCTTGGCCCGACCCGTGACAATGTAATATTCACATTGACATGTTAACATTAACATTGATAGGAGTGTAAAATTGTCCGCTGCCTGAAGCTCGCCCGCACCCGGGGTAGGCCCGGACCCAAAACCCGGGCCCCCGGCCGCCATAGGACGCGAGTCAATTTTACACTATTATCAATGTGAATGTTAACATGTCAATGTGAGTATTCACATTGTCAACAGGCTGGGCCGGGCCCGCCTCGGGCCGCCACGGGCCGTGGGCGGGTTTCGGGCAGCCACGGGGCACGGGTTAATGTTACACTCTTATCAATGTGAATGTTAACATGTCAATGTGAATATTCACGTTGTCAACGGCCGGGCCCGCCCCGGCCCGGGGCCGGCTTCAGGCTGCCCACGGCCAATTTTACACTGTTATCAAAAATGTTACGATGTTAATGTGAATATTCACATTGTCAACAGGCCGGGTCGGGCTCGCCTAAGGCCGCCCACGGGCCGCGGGCCAATTTTACACTTCTATCAATGTGAATGTTAACATGTCAATGTGAATATTCACATTGTCAACGGACCGGGGCCGGGCTTCGGGCTGCTCACGGGTCACGGGCTAATTGTACACTCTTATCAATATTAATGTTAATATGTCAATGTGAATATTTACATTATGAACGGGCCGGCCCGGGCCCGTCCCGGGCGGCGGGCTGGCTTCGGGCCGCCCACGGGCCACGGGCCAATTTTACACTCCTATCAATGTGAATGTTAAATTGTCAATGTGAATATTTACATTATCAACGGGCCGGGCCGGGCCTATTTTTTGGCCAGTGGGCCGGCCCGGCCCGACTCGAATTTTTCCGGGCACCTACGAGGATCGGCATGGGCCGGGCCCCTACACATTGACGATCTGAACATTCACATTGACAGTGTGAACATTCACATTAGGGGTATTTTGGTAATTATGTCACCCATAGGACTTATTGAAATATAAGAAAATAATATGAACTAAATAGAACATAAGTAGATGAAAAGGGTATTTTGGTCTTCTTATCTCAAATTGGACCTAATGGAATAGTCAAAAAGAATATTGGTTGGATGGAATAAAACTCTTAGAAAATGGATTTATCAAAAAAGTTCCCATTATTATAACCTATTAATAATTTACCCTTTTAAAATAATGGTATCGACGTAGCATGTTTTGCAAATCTAAACATCCATTGTTTGTATTCCATTCAATTGTCCTCAATCAAGATTTTTACAAAATATAAGATTATATGTAATTATACATTTATAATCTCTAAGACTCAATCTATAATATGTAACTTGTGAAATATAAAAGTAATTTAACATCCAAATACGTGCCCTATGAGCTTCCAGATTACTAAATTCTTGCTCTATTACAATAAAAGGGTTTCAACCCAAATACACATAAGCTCTAAGCCTTTACTAGACGAAACAAAAGTGAGCATTCACCCCAAAAACCCTCCATGGTCTTCACTTTAGCTTAACTTTGGCGGAAGTACATCGTCAATATCTGCTAATAATTTTTCACAAAAGAATGGGTATAAAACCTAATAAAATAATTTTAATAAATTACACGAGTCTTAATAATATTATGATTATAAAATTCAATGAAATGCCATGTACAAAATAATGATTGTCTATCTATCATAATGGTTGTCTATCTATCATGATTACAGAATATAATACTTGTTGGTCTATGGCAACTAGGGCGAAGGTAAGGACAAAATTCTTTTGTAAACTTTTTAAAATTTTATTTTAGGCATGTAACACATGTAACTAATTAATAGAAAACAAATGAAATATTCACATATGAAGATTTGTTCCCCAATTTTGTTTTTTTTTTTTGTTTGTTTTTGTTTGTGTGTGTGTGTGTTGGGTTGGGGGGGAAAATTTTATTTTACGCATGTAACACATGTAACTAATAGAAAACAAATGAAATATTCACATTTGAAGATTTGTTTCCCAATTTTGTTTTCTTTTGTTTGTTTTTGTTTGTGTGTGTTGTGTTGTTGTGTTGTGTTGTTTGGGGGGGGTTGTTGGAAGAAAAATAATTCTTTTATTATAAAAGTAATTCTTTTATTATATAAGTCATGCTCACATAATTATGTGTCCGATGAAAATAACTAGCTTCATTCACATTAATTTATAAATGAAGAAGATAGGGTTAGCTGGATATAATTTTATTGTAGAACAAAAATATAATAACAAAGATTCATTAAGTGTGTATATAGAGAGTATTTGGTGTGTAAAAATCAAATTACATAATATTTAATTACTTAGCGAGATGTTTGTGTTTGAGTTTTACCATTAGGCTACTTTTACTTGATCTTATTTACAAAAAACTATGTGGTGGTCTTATAGTAAGGCCATTTGTTATTCTAATTTGATATTATTGATTAAGATTGTGAGATTTAATAGTAAAATGATAAAGAGATAACTTGACAAGTGTCAAGAATCAATTGTTTTGGAGCATTAGTCATAGACCACAAATAGCCTCTCCTTATACACCTTTCACCAATTGTCACTACAACAAAAATCATTTTTTGCGACGTTTTTTAGCAACCAAATTGAATTTAGTTGCCAATTGTATGTTTTTGGCGACAATATATGTGTTGGTCGCCAAAAAATACACTATTAGCAACAAATATCTCAATTGGTTGCCAAAAATGGTTGGCGCCAATTTAATTTTGTGCGCGGGAGCGCTAAAAAAGTTTTGGCGACGAAATTAATATATGGCGACGAAACTGTTTGTCGCCAATTGTGACTTTTTGGCGACAGAATTAAAATAGTTGCTGAAAGATGAGTAATATTTATGGCAGCATAATTATTTTCGTCGCCAATAAATATCTTATCAAAACGACGTCGTTTTGAATTTGTCTTCTTTTTTTTTTTTTTAAATTTTAAATGATAAACAAGATTGACCTAAAATGAGTCTCCTTCGTCTTCTCATTCCACAACCTGAAGCGGCACAATAGAAGACAAAGAGGTATGTCTTCTCTCCATCTTCTTCCTCTCCCTCTCCCTCTCCTTCTCCCTCTCACTCTCACTCTCTCACTGTCTCATCTTCCTCTCTTTCTTCTTTATCATCAATTTCATTCTCTTGTTCGGTATTGCAAAACACTACACAACATTGATATTGGGATTGATTTTTCCCTCACTCTCTCACACTCTCTCATCTTCCTCTTTTTCTTCTTTGTCATCAATCTAATTTTTCGGACTGATATTCTGATTTTTCGGACTGATATTCTGATTTTCGGGTCTGATATATTCTAATTTTTGGACTGATTTTGGAACTGATTTTCGGGACTGGTATATTCTGATTTTCGAGACTGGTATATTCTGAAGCCCTCTTCCAATGATCAATTAAATTGGTTGGTTGCATTGGAAGAGGGCATACCACTCTGGAAATTGGTTGGTTGTAGTCCTATTAAGTGTTTATAATTAGTTCTTTTCTCGTCACATTGTCCAGGAGGTAATAACATTGAGGATCCGGCTTCTATTGATTCACTAAATTATTTTCCTAACTTGATGGTAAGGTTTTGTAATGTGAGCTATTTGTCGTGTTCTTAAACTTTTGATCAATTATTGGATTTGAAAGAAATCTGTTTTGCAGTGGTGTAATGTTGAATCATATGAAAATTTAATAATGAATATTGGGTCCAAATTGCTGCCTGCTATATCTACTTGAATTATTCTTTTTAATCCAAGTATTTTGAGTTGTTATGTGTTGCTACAGGACTATGTTATTTATTAATTACAAAACCATGTTTCCAATTCAGAGTAAAGTCTGTGACTAACTTTGTAATGTTTTCAAATCACCTTTTCTTCTAGCAATCTATATGTTTTTTGATGACCCTTGGTTTTGTCTGCTGTAACAAATATTTGCCATGTTAGGTCCATCTGCAGGTTGATTACCCACTTAGTGGACTTCATCTGTTATTTGATTTTTTTCCCTCTTAAAGAAAGAAATGTATGATTTAAGAATGTTGAGTTTTACAACAATACTTGTTGTGGGGGTATGAGGTGCTCTAGAGTTAAGTTGATTGGAAACTTAAAAAATACAGATTTTTTTTTGGGAGGGGGGGGAATACTTACATCTGGTTAACAATATTTCTTCTTCTTTTATTTATTTGTTTTATATTATATATACAAGCAACTGAGAATCCTGTTATAGGTCCAGTTAAAATTGATTAGGAAAGTGATGTAAATTTTGCGACACTGTTATCCTCCATCACACTGTGGCATGACACATTCCATATTATATGCTATGTATTTTTATTATTTTTTTGGTTGGTGGTCATTTCATTGATTTAGGTAAAGATATAGATGAAAGAACTTCTAGAAAGTAAGGGATATTCCATTATTCCTACAATTGAGCACTAAGATATTCTGTAATGTTCACCCATTTCTGACCAAAACCTTAAAACAACTTTACCTAATCAAACATGAAGGACGTTTGTGGTTGACAATTAGCTATTGCAGCCAGGTACATAAGGTTTTGCTGAAGCCTTGCTTGGTTCTGTAGTGAAGGGAAAAGGTTGTAAAAACCCCCTTACGCAATTATGCAATGATTGTTGGGAGCATCTAGAAAGAAGAACATGAGAGGACAAAAAGGCAAGAAATTTGGTAGTAATGTCATTTCATGACAAAGTTAAGAATCAATTCCAAAACAAAGTCATAGTCATTTAAATTTAAGCTGGGATACATACTCTCCATTTTCACTCAGTTTCCCAGAATTCTGGTTCTCAAGAATCTTCAAAATCAACCATTTGTTCTCGTCCAAATACTGCACATGCAAATCCAGCATGTGATAAAAATGCAGAAGATTGGTAGAGTTAATTAAGTAAAAGTAATATCCTATTTATGAATTTGATAAACAAAAAGATTAATACTATAATGAAAACGTCTAGCTAAACAGTTGATCGGCTAAAACCGTTAGATATTCTGTCTTGTGCACAATCATCACAAAGAATGTGAAGCTAATAATCACTAGCATACTTGCAAAAAGTTTAGGAGCATAGAAATTTTTTACAAAATCAAACATAGATATCTGAGTTTGATTTTGTGAGTAATGAATGCTACACTTGTCACTTTTTTATACCACATTAATGTGCCACTTCATGGTTCAATATTGTATTGAAAATAAACATGAGTGGTGAGGAGTGGCAAAGTCAGAATTTCAACTTAGAAGAGGCACAATTGAATTAAAATCTTGGTAAAAATCGCAATCTAACTTAATTTTTATTTGATGGTAAGACTAAAAATTAATGAGATTGCAAAGATATATTTAAATATAAATTTAGGTTAACTGGTCATTATCTGTGTTATTATATTTAAATATAAGTTTAAGTTAATTGATCATTATTTGTATTATTAATAATTTGATCATATAACATTAATTTCATGTCCGCTCTCCATTAATTTCATGTATAGTGCGATTTTAATTTAAACTTTGATTTACAATTCAAATGTTATAGGTTATTGGCTAATGCAAAGAGATAAAAAAGCTGCAATCATTCGTTGGGGGCAATTACTACATCAAGTAAGCTTTGACTATATTTTAGGGCATTTTTAATTTATTTATCAAGCTAGTCATTTTAGTTTCTACACCTATGATCTTGAAACTATATAACCTTATTAAATTTAATGAGTTTGGTTGTCAAAAAAATGGGTAGAATTATTCATAGTTTAAATAAGTTGAAACAAAAATTTGATTACCTCAAAGTTCAGGAAAGTTGTTTTGACATTTGTTTTTATTTTTAGTATGCAATAAATTGCACCAAACACTATATATATTTTAACTAAACATTGTCTATTTAAATTTTAATAAAAAATTCAAAGTGCACAGTGAGACCTATCTAATGTGTAAGTCTCACCCCATATGTGAGTTGTGCCTTATTCTGTGATCAAATTTTATGTATATAAAAGAGTTTAAATCTACTTTTCTGATTAGTTCTGTTTGTATAGATAATAATTGTGTATTTCGAAAGCATACTATGTTTGTGGTGATGCTGTAAAAGGCTATCCTTTTGTTGCACCAAATGATAATAACCTCACATTAAAGGCCATTAATTGGTGCATTAGCAAAAGTCTTAGGTTATTAAAGCACCGGAACATGCATTTGGACTTTTTGAGTTCATTGCCCTGTTCCTAGTCACTTTCCAACATTGAATAAATTAATGGTATGTGGTATTTAAAACTGAACATGCATTTGGACTTTTTGAGTTCATTGCCCCGTTCCTTGTGGTACAAATTCTTACATTTTAACCCCTTGTGGACTGTCACTGTGTATTTAAACACGGAAATGCCATCCAAGTGGTTGATTTTCATTATAAGATTCTTGTTTCTAAGGTTAGTGGTAACACAATGCTTGAAATGTACACAAAACTACACAAAGGCATATTGGAGTTCCTACTACATATGGAAGGGCTTATTATAGTTAGTTTTTGGTTAGTGTTGATCAATTGAAAATTTTTGAACTGTGTGACATGATCGAAGTTATCTAGCCCCATTACTATCAAGTTATCTGTAGTGTTAATATAACTTTTTCTCTTTCTAAACAAGTCAATAGAAAGGAGTTTGCTTCTAAAATCTTCCTAGTTAATCAACTTTTACAAAATTATAGAATCTTCACAGACCAGACAACATTTTCCAAGTGCGTTGGATTCATGTTAGATTTTTTTTTTCCCCCCAAAATTGCAAGCTAACAAAATATTTTTACTATTTGTAAAGAAATAAATAATTATGTGATAGTACGAGCTCCTTTCTTCCTTCCCTTGTTCATCACCCTTTTTTTTTTCATAACGGACATTAACAATTTTCTTTCCTTCTTTGAATGCTTTTCAGACGACTTTTGTGGGTTTTGCTCGCCATTGTTAGATTGTTCAACTAAAAAACATAATTTTCATGTACTTCTCATAAAACCATTCTTCGCTATAATAATAGTTCACAACTCTTGCTTTAGCTGAATTTTCAGTGTTTTTTTGTGTCTATTAATTGATCATTTTCTCGAGTTAAGTCTCTATGGTTATTTTGTGTTATTAGCTATTCACCCTTCATGAAGTTTCTCCAAATTCTAAATACAAGCCAAGATATAACTCTGGTCAATGTTACATGGACCCTTCAATTCTCCCTAGTGTACCTGTGTCCACACTATGTGACAAGGACAAGGGTGTGGGAGCGTCCAACCCCATAACCAAATTAGATACTTGGAAGAAGAAGCAGCAGCAGCTTACATTTGATAATAAACTACTAATAATTGTCATCTCAACCAAGTGGGAGAGATAAATTCCCTTTGTCCCCTAAATCTCACTTAATTTCCAGTACATTGTCACATAAAAACATCTTATGCCATAACATTATATACTACACAATATACTTAATTTCCAACAGCAGTTTTCTGATTTATTTCCAAAAATTGAAAGAAGATTTTCCATGGGCTTTTAAATTAATAGTTCTTTATGAAATTTGAAGAAGGGGGGGAACATTGGCTAAAAAAGCTGGAACTAGAGAATATAAGTTTAGTGATGTAATTTCATGCACATACACCATGCACCTACACACTCAACACTCAGACACACAATGTTATCCCTCTCTAAACACAAATTCAATTATTGATTTTTGGTGTTGTCCATGAATCATGACGTGTTTAAACTTTTGAAGAAAAAGTTGGACTTATCATACATGCCCACAGTGGTTAGTTTCCTCCATTACCTAGTGATCTTACTTATACCTACCTTCCTGTAGTTGTGTTCAAGTTGGTCATCTATTGCCCTAATTCAGTTTGAATGTGTAGGTGAACTTTTTTTGAGACCATTTCTGTTGACATGATTTATATACGTACGGAACTCCTGAACTATTTTTCCTTGTGTAATGGTGTTTGGTATGGTTTCTTGTATTTTTAGGTTATTTTTGTTGCTATAAAACAAATATATGTATATACATATATGTTGGTTTTTATTATCATCCGTGAGTCGAAAATCTGTGTGTGTGTTTCTGACAAGAATGATCTTTGCAAGGGTAAAGCAAACAGCTGATTGAGGGAATGCATTATAGTTTGTCTTGTTTGTTATTTTAAATATTCAATATCTTAGCAATATTCTTAATACATTTAATTTGCAGATTTCTTTGATTGGTTACAGACTACCATATCTTAGCCTAGAACCTTGCCTAAAGACTTTTTGTTCAGACTAATAACCTTTTGATTCAGTTGCTTAATTATTTTGCTAGCTAGGTCCAAATGAACCTTGGTAATACTTGTATGATTATATCAGTTTCTCATTTTCTCTAGCTTGTTCTGTTTGCAGATTCTCAATTTAAATAATCTCCTTTTGCTTTTTGGACCAAAGTCACTTCTGCTCACTTTTCTGTCTATTAAATTTTACATGTTTCCTTATGCAGAATCTATTCCAATCATGATCCACATAGGTTAGGTGAATGGCTGTATTTTCTATACTATGCAGGTGGCATTTTGTGTCCTAAAACATATGCAGGCTCCCAATTATTTGCCAGTCAATCATAGAGGGCTTCACTCAAAACACTTTTTTTTTTGGTATTAAACTCTCTCTATCATACTATGAGTCTCCCTAGTTGTGATATAGATTAGGAATGTCAATTTGTCCTGCTCTGCTCCTGTCTCAAGCTTATATCCCCTATCCCAATAATAGAACGGGGAGGGAATGGGATTTGTTTCTCCCACCTTACTTTCCCCACTTTTGTCCCAATTTTATCAATACCAATGACAGCTGCATAGGTTGCCCCGCACAGCAATGACAGCTGCCAGTCAAAACGAAGTTGTTTTCCTTTGTGGAAGATCACCATATAATTTGACTTATAGTTCCTTATACTATACAATGTGATCATGTGTACATGCAGCATCTTTAAATTAAATGTTAAATTAAAAAAATGTATTACAATAATTATAAAAACTTCAACTTTCATTAAACAAATAATTAAAATACATAAACATACTCATCATAGAGAAGTACACATAGGAACATAATCTGAATTTCATGATTCTACCCTTGTAGGCCCTATCCCAATAATAGAGCAGGGTGGGAATTGGATCTTCGTTTAGAAAATTAGAAGAAAAATTGTAAAATACAAGACTTAAAAGGCCCATTTGGGGGCCAAAATTGCGAAATGACCACTGAAACCACCGAAACTTGGCACAGACAGCTTGTTCAAGCCTAAATAGACTTGTAGGAACAAATGGGACCTAGATTGAATCTTTGGCTAGAAAATTAGAAGGAAAATTGTAAAACACAAGACTTAAAAGGCCCATTCGGGGGCCGAAATTACGAAATGACCACCGGAACCACCAAAACTTGGCATAGACGGATTTTTCAAGCCTAAATAGACTTGTAGGAACAAACGGGACCTCGATTGGATTTCCAGTTAAAAAATTAAAAGGAAAAATGTAAAACACAAGACTTAAAAGGCCCGTTCAGGGGCGGAAATTTCGAAATGACAACCGAAACCACTGAAACTTGGCACGGACAGCTTGTTCAAGCCTAAGTAGACTTCTAGGAACAAACGGGACCTCAATTGGATCTCCGGTTAGAAAATTAGAAGGAAAATTGTAAAACACAAGACTTAAAAGGCCCGTTCAGGGGCTGAAACTGCGAAATGACCACCGAAACCACCGAAACTTGGCACGGACAGCTTGTTGAAGCCTAAATAGACTTGTAGGAACAAACAGGACCGTGATTGGATTTTCGATTAAAAAATTAGAAGGAAAATTGTAAAACACAAGACTTAAAAGTCCCGTTTGGGGGCCAAAATTTCAAAATGACCACCGAAACCACCAAAACTTGGCACAGACAGCCTTTTCAAGCCTAAATAGACTTGTAGGAACAAACGGCACCCGATTGGACTTCCCATTACAAAATTAAAATAAGTGTGAGGGTTGTAACTTTCTCCTGGACTTGGAAGAACTTCGTGTGGAACTTGTTCACCATCTCCTCCCAACTTTTGATCGAGTTGGGAGCCAAGTTCACATACCAACTGTAGGCTCTTTCAGTAAGTGATTTGAAGAACTCCCAAAGGCACAGAGAGTGGTCACTGCCATGGACGCCAAGAGTTTCAATGAACCTGACCACCTGTTCTCTAGCATTGCCTTGTTTCCCATCAAACTTAATAAACTTATCGCTGTATTGCTTTAGTAGTGTTATCAATTCTGCCTTAGCTGCTGGAGCCATTGTATCACTAACAAACACCGGCTTGCTTTGCCAAGGTAAGTCACTGAGGTTGACCTCAGCAAGTACCTCCTGCTGGGATTTGGGCCTATCTTGCATGCATTCAGGAGCGGGCTCAAGCGTCTCCACCAACCCTTCTTGGGACTCACTTCCATCACATTTATTTGCCTCGGGGCCATCCTCCCAAGGTATGAAGTTTGGCCCCCAAAACCGTCATAGGTAGTAAACTGTCTTGCCGCCCTTACGCACCTTAACGATCTTGGGCGGATGACTTGTGGACTTGCTACTCCTCTTCTACCTACTACTTTCTGGTGCAGCCTCTGCATCCCGAATGTCTTCCTACTTCAGCAATTTTACCCCTGCAACTTTACCAGTCCTTGATGTTTTATCCATTGACAAGTCAGTAAAGAACACTGCATCCAGAGAATTGTAATTATGTTTATTGGGATTTTTCATAGCTATTAATTTTGAATTAGTATGAATGTCTTGCACATGTGTATTATTATTTACATTACATTTGTGTATATATTGTGCACAGGAAAACAGGTGTTTTGGATTATTTTGAACAGGAAAATTATTAAAATCAAAATTTGTGTACTGAATTTTTAGTGACAGGTGGTGTTTTGGTCGCTGTTAATATATTTGGCAATAACATATTGTTTTTGTCGCTAAAAGTTAGTAGTTATTCCAAGAACATTTAGCAACCAAAACTTACTCGTCGCTAAAAACGTGATTTTTAGCGACCAAATTAGTTTTGTCGTTAAATAGTACTTTTGGCGATGCATTTATTTGTCGCTAAAACTACATAGCCTATCCAAATTTTAACTTTTTAGCAACAAATTGTAATTTTATAGCGACAAAATATACGATTTTTGGCGAAAATTTTGCTTGTTGCTAAATGCCTACCTACGGTGACAATTTTTGATTTCGTCGCCAATACTTTTAGTGACAGGCCTTTGGCGACAAGTTGTATTTTTGTTGCCGATTCTTTTGGCGACGGAATTTGTACTTTTGGCGACAAATTTTTGGGCCACCAAATGTGTTTTTTGTTGTAGTGTCTTTGTCTGTAAAAGTTCTGAGAGGGGGTAGTCTACGCTCGAGCGAACTGGTTTTCGCGTTCAAGCGGATGTATTTTGTTCTTGTGTCTTGGAGCTCAAGCGGGCATTCTTGAGCTCGAGCGGATCCAGTTTTTGTGCTTGACGCTCGAGTGTTCTATTATCCGCTCGAGCGGATCATGCGTATATCAGTTGGCAGCTGGGCATTCTTGAATCACTTTTCAACTTCCACTCTCTCTCTTACTTTTCCGAAAAGCCATTTTTGAGAGCTCTTCTCTCTAGAATCTCCCTTCTCTCTTAGGTTTGATCTAGTTAGAGTGTTCTTCTACCCTTTGGCCTTTACAAAAAGTGTGTTGATCGTCGAGAGCTACGTTTTGATCCGGAAAGTTTGGAGTTTGGAGCACTTTGAGTTTGGTGTCCTCCTCCGTTTGAGCTCTAACTTCGAGGTAGGGATATCCTACTCCTCTTTATGAGCTTTGTCTATGAATTTTAGCATTTTGATATGTTGGGGGTTGTTGGGTATTTTTGAGAAAGTTTGGGTTTTTTTTTGTAATTTTACAAAAGATGGGGGTTTGTCATATGTAAACCTATATGCATGTTTGATATAGAGAATTGAGGCTAATGTTGAACTATTGAAGAAAATGGAACCTTAGTGTTGTTATGTAGATTATGGGTAAAGCCCTAATTACATTGATAAATTAATTTGTATAAGTAATTTAGGGAATTGAGAAATTGAATAGGAAATATTCAAATTAGAAAGATATGGGGTTAAAGGGTGTAGTTGGACTCACTTGTCGCTCACCTAGTTAAACTGTTGATAATATATCAAATTGGTGCATTTATTTCCTGTTTAGAAATAACTGTATTGGACTATCGGTGGAGGATAGTCTTGATTGTTGTAGGCAATGTATGATGATTAGGCAAACTAAAGCTAATCTATTGAGTATGCTAATGAACATGGCAATTGGTTTAATACATCAAAATTTTGTATTGATAGGTTGAATTTGTATATGATAATTGTTTATATACATTGTATTGTGTGGAAGGAGAACGGGGCTGTACTCCACGGTTTATTGGAAGAACGGGACTGAACCTCTAAACCGAATCTTGTGACAGTGATACAGCACTACAATGTGTATCAGGCTGCGAATTAGAAGTGTTTTCTTGTGACAGTGATACAGCACTACAATGTGTATCAGGCTGCGAATTAGAAGTGTTTTTTTTTTTTGTTTCATTTAATACAGCACTACAATGTGTATTATTTGAGACTTATGGAAGTGTTTGTTTTGATTTGATATAGCACTAAAATGTATATCATTATTATTCGTGAAGTATGGAATTGTTTGTTTGATTTGACATAGCACTAAAATGTATATCATTTGAGAAATATGGGAATGTTTTTATTTGACTTTGATACAGCATCAAAATGTGTATTCACCATAAATTTCGAAAATGTTTTAGTGATGAACTATAATTTCATCAAATGTTTTGGCCAGGGTACTGAGCCTTGTGTTCAGACTCAAAGTTGAATAAGAAATGGAAAGTGAATTTGTAATATGGACATGATTATCATGGAACAGTAATGTGATATAAGTGGATGTATATGAGTTGACCATCTAGCAACTGCTAATCTTTTAGTCATTGTTTATAGTTGGTTTAGTGTATTTCTACTGGGCTGTGGCTCACCCTATATGGGACATTATTTTCAGGTACAGGTAGCATGCCACCTCCAAGGACATAGCTTGGGAGGCGAGAGGCAGACAGACTTTTGTTGTTGTGTTATCCTTTGTTGTATTACCTGTAAAAATCAAGCCAAGGGCTTAATGTGTATTTGAGTTAGTACTCTCCTTTTTGTAATCAAGTGTTAGCTTGGAAAGCTGTAAGCCCGTAGGGCATTTGCTTTGGTTACTAGCATGTAATATTTTTGTAATGATTTACTCTGATGAACAGAAGGATGTTATCTTTTATATCAATGCATGTCAATGTTGGTGGGTTTAATGTTAGTATTTTGAGGGCGTTACACAATTACAGTTTGCCTTCCTTTTCTTGAACTCTCAAATATAATTTCTCACACTAGCGGAGGCAGCATAGGACTAGGGGGGTCACGTGCCCCCCCTCAGTTTTGAATTTATTTTTTTTTTAGTGCCATGTATAAAATGTATTCTCTTTTTTTTCTTAACATGTTCTTTGGCTAAGGATTTATTATATTGTTCACAACAAATAGTTATTTGATACTTTAGGAACATTATGTGGTATTATTTATATAGTAGTTTAAATCAATAGTGTAGCAAAAAAATTATAGATTGAATATAATGAACTCATTATTTTCAAGTAGTTGACATACCACTTAGTATGACTTGTGATTTTCTATGCTTTGTGCATCACGTAGGTAACGCCATATGGTATTCTAAGATTGTTTAATAATTTTCATTCAAAACAAATCATTTATAAGCAATGTCATCTTTTTAATATTTTCTATCAAGTAAAAATTAAATAGATTTTATAATAATTTGTGCTATAAATGATATTTTTATTTTTTAAAATTAGGAATTTTGATCCATAATTTTTTGTGCTAAAATTGCAAACTTACATCATCACCCCACACCGAGCTATTCCACACTATTATAGAATTTTGATTTGTTCTTATTAATAATGAATATGTAATTTTTTATGCTTAAATTTATCTCATAAAATTATGATTATCTTAATGTTGCTCATGATTTTTTTAAATAAAAAATTATAATTAATAAGTGCCCCCTCTAACCTAATTTTCTGGCTCCGCCACTTTCTCATAATGTGCTTATGTATGTGTGTTGACATTTGTATATGTGTGTGTGCATACATATACATACATATGCTGTCTACTCTCTCTCTCGACCATTTTAATTTTTGGAAACCTATTGTTGGTATTGCTAATTATCCTTATTCCTGTAGCGCTGTATTGTCATCAAATATTTAGTTGTCTTTTGCACAATTGATGTTTGTAAATATATCATGGTGTAAAATTGATGTTCAAGAAATCACTGTGAATATGTATTTATATTTGTATGTAATGGAAATTAGTGTGACTTGTCAAGATGTTTTTAACTACAGAAGCATAACCACTTATTCATATCTGATGGACGTGACATTGGTATACCACTAATTTCAAACTGAAATATTACTTAGTTTTGGTATATAGTTTTAAGAAATTCTTTATTCTCCTGATCTTTTTTTGTCATTTTAGTTTTATGTAGTTCTAAACCCCAAATAATTGGAATCAAGCCTTTGTTCAGGTGATTTGAGCTATGATTTATGTTGTTTTAGTAACTACTTGGTTAATTTCTATGAAGATTGTTCGAGGTTGGTTGAAGTGGAATCTTTTTAATCTTTTTTTTTTTTTTTTTGTATGCTAAGCTTAGCAAGAGTGAGTTTTGGCTTTCTAACATTTCATTTTTGGGTCATGTGATTAATGAAAAGGGTATTTTTGTTAATCCTAGTAAAATCGAAGCCATTGTGAAATGGTTGAAACCGACTAATGTGTTTGAGGTTCGTAGTTTTCTGGGTTTGGCAGGTTATTACAGAAAGTTTGTGAAGGACTTCTCAAAGATTGCAGTACCATTGACACAGTTGACTCAGAAGGGAGTGACATATGAATGGACCAAGGATGGGGAATCAACCTTCCAGGAGCTAAAAACGAGGTTAGTCACAGCACCAATTCTGGTACTACCATCAAGTAATAAGGAGTTTCAGATTTGTAGTGATGCTTCATATAAAGGTTTGGGTTGCGTATTAATACAAGGGGGTAAAGTCATAGCATATGCGTCTCGTTAGTTGAAACCTCATGAAAAGAATTATCCTACCCATGATTTAGAATTAACAGCCGTGGTATTAGCTTTGAAAATTTGGCGTCACTACTTGTATGGAACTTCTGGTCAAGTTTTCACAGATCACAAGAGTCTGGAGTACTTGTTCACTCAGAAAGAATTGAATATGAGACAGAGAAGATGGCTTAAGTTGTTGAATGATTACAACATGCAAATTTATTATCACCCAAGTAAAGCTAACTCAGTGACCGACGCATTGAGCAGAAAATCTGTAGGGAGTTTGGCATGTTTACTAACCGAGCAGAAAAGCATACTTCAGGATTTGCAAGACTTACATATTGATGTTATACTTCGCCGAGATAAGGGAATTTCATCAATGATTTCAGTGGAGCCGACTATTATTGAGAAAGTAAAGACAAGACAGATGGAGGATGAATTTTTCAAGTAGGTAATTGATGAGATCACCACAAAGCCGAGACCATGATATACCATTGATCATCAAGTACTAAGGATTGAGGGAGGATTGTGTGTGATCGACATTCCAGAGTTGAAAAGAAGAATTTTGCAAGAAGTTTATAGTTTCAGATTTGCCGTTCATCTAGGAAATACCAAGATGTACCAAGATGTGAAGCAAACTTTTTCGTGGCCGAATATGAAAAGAGAAATAGTTGAGTTTGTATCACAGTGCTTGCATTGTCAGCAAGTGAAAGCAGAACATCAAAGACCAGCCGGACTTCTTCAACCTTTGTCGATCCTTGAGTGGAAATAGGAAAACATCTCCATGGATTTTTTTGTAAGTTTGCTGAGGACACAAAAAGGTATGGATTCAATTTGGGTTATAGTTGATAGATTAACTAAGTCAGCACACTTTCTGCCTGTTAAGACTACATTTAATGCCGACCGACGTGCTTTGTTGTATATGAATGAGATTGTTAGACTGTGTTGGGTTATTTCTACTGGGCTTTGACTCACCCTATATGGGAAAAATATTTTAGGTGTTGGTGATATGCCTCCATCAAGGTAATAACTTTGGAGGAATTGGAGCAAGGGCTTCATTTTATGTATTTGTCATACTTATTTTTGTACAAGCCAAGGGCTTTAATTGTATTGGATCTAATCCATTTTTGTTGTAACCAAGTATTGACTTGGAAAGCTGTAAGCCTTAAGGGCATTTCTTATCTGTTCAACTTCCATTCTATTCCTGTATTTTACAACATATGCTATAGATTCAGGGCCTGACTTGTGAATGTATACCCACATATGTTACTCTTTTGTAAACAAAATTGGACTTAATGGAAGATAATTACTTTATCATTGTTGTCACTTGTTGATATTGTGGATGAGTTCTTGTATTTATTTCGGGGCGTTACATCCACCATGTCATTATCGCCATGCTGGCAACAAGAGAAAAAGCGAAGAACAAGGATGAAGAAAATGAAGGAGGGGGATAAGGAGTCCTTACTAGAAAATAATTCTTCACATTTGTAGATCAACACAAAGATTCAAAGACAAATCCAGTAAAAAAAATTATAATTGACACATTCACTAATAAATTTATCACTACTTGTTTGTTAAAAATTGAAAAAAGAAAATCTTGTCTTCATAATCATGAATCTACATAAGATTCATAGACATACTCAGTGATAAATTTATCACTGGTTATTTGTTAAAAAAATTACAAAAAGAAAATCTTATCATCATCATCACAAATTAACACAAGATTTAAAGACATATTCAGTAATAAATTTAGCAGTGATAAACACATTCACTGATAAATTTTTCACTAGTTGTTTGTTCAAATATTACCAAAAATAAAATAAAATAAAAATAAAATCTCGTCATCATTGTCACAAATCAACACAAGATTCAAATAAATATATCAGTGATGCATTTATCACTGATACAACAGATTTGGTTTAAGATAAATAAAAAGAAAGAGAGGGAGTGAGGAGGACAGAGGTGACAAATATAACATGAACAAAAATCAGTTATAAATTTATCATTGTATTAATATCAAAATTCCAGCAGCAGCAGCAGTCCACAACATATTAAACAAACCAATGATAATCCGATTAGTTCAATATGTTTTACAAATGTAGATCTTCACCAATACACTGTAGAAAGAGTCTTGATCTCATCGGCGACCATGTAAAGTAACAAATTGGCGCCGAAGATGGTAGATCGGCATCGAAAACAACTAGATTTGAAACCATTGGTGAAGTTTGATGTTGAAGGTGGTGGATCAATGATTGAAGAAGAACGACGGTGATGGTAGATGAAGGATGCAGGACGGAGGAAGAGCGACGGTAATGACAAATAGGAATGAAGACGACAATATTAGGCTAACGAGTCAAACAGTTGAGAAATGGTAAAGTATAGATCGGCGACGGTGGAGATGGTTGGTGAACAATGGTGGTGGTAGTGGCCGGTGAAGCTGGTGGTGGTGATCGGTAGAGGTGGTGGTGGTTAGTGACGGACGACGATGGTGGTTGTGGGTGGATAGCCATGGCCATAGCTACAATGGTGGTATTTTCTAGAGAGAGAGAGAGAGAGAGAGGTGAGAAAGAAGAAGAGTTTTGGAAAAATGATCAAAAGTGAAGTTAATACAAATTGGAAAAATTAATGAGTAATAAATATTATAAACAATTAAAGATTTAGAAAGTGTTTGGGATAGCAGGGACAAAATCAGGATAAAAAAATATAACAGGATTTCCTGGTGCATGAGATAAAAACTTAAGACCTAATGGGTAATAGATTCAATTATTGAGACCAACTGATAAAAATCCCTTTTGTTTATCCTACCTTGACTATTTAATTGTGGTGGGCCTCATATGACACGTCGCACATATGTGACTGAGTTGAACTCCTCATAGCTTAGTCAATTATATCAACAATGATTGAGACTCCTTTTTTTTAGAGACTCCCACAACTCTTTTTGGATCTCAACCATTGATGGTGTGGACCCCACACATACATGAGTGAGTCCCACACATACATCAATGGTTGAGATCCAAAGAGGGTTGTGGGCAGGGACAGAGGCAGCATAGGGTCAGAGGGGTCATGTGCCCCCCTCAGTTTTGAATTTTTTTTTTATTATTTATTTTTGTTATTGCCATGTAGAAAATGTTTTCCCTTTTTTTTACTTACAATATTTTTTTGCTAAGGATTTATTATATTGTTCACAACAAGTAGTTATTTAATACTTTAGGAACACTATGTGGTATTATTTATATAGTAGTTTAAATCAATAGTGTAGCGAAAAATATTATAGATTGGATATAATGAACTCATTATTTTCAAGTAGTTGACAAACCACTTAGTGTGATTTGTGATTTTCTATGCTTTGAGCATCATGTAGGTAACGTCATATGATACTCTAAAACTGTTTAATAATTTTCATTCAAAACACATCATTTATAAGCATTGTCATCTCTTTAATATTTTTCTGTCAAATAAAAACTAAATAGATTATAATAATTTGTGCTATAAATGATGTGTTTTTATTTTTTTAAATTAGGAATTTTGATCCATAATTTTGTGCTAAAATTGCAAACTTACATCATTATCCCACACCAAGTTATTCCACATTATTATAGAATTTTGATTTGTTCTTATTAATAATGAACATGTAATTTTTTATGTTTAAATTTATCTCATAAAATTATGATTATCTTAATGTTGCTCATGATTTTTTTAAATAAAAAATTATAATTAATAAGTGTCCCCTCTAACCTAAGTTCCTGGCTCCGCCACTGGTTGTGAGGTCTTAAAAAAAAGGGGGTCCCAATCATTTTTTCCAATTATATATCCATCCATTAATTAATAATAATATAGAGAGTTTATAAAATTCTGGAGAGTTTAAATTTGATGGGGTTTATGTGTAGGGTGGTGAACCTGAGTTGATGACAACAGCAAAGATGGTACTCCATGATTGGCAGAGAGGGAGGTAGGAGACCACCATTCTTGTTTGTTTCTCCACCACAGGAAGAAGATAACTCTTCAGAGAAAGGAACCCAATGAACATGATGATGTGTAGATAAAGACATGGCATGATGACCATCAGATCAGACCTCTGCAGCTAGAAGTGCCTTGGCAAATGTCATTTCATCCCAGCACCAAAAAAACATGGCCCTGCTCATAATAATTTTTGAGAAAAATTATATTTAAGTGGTACTTTAAAAAAAATTAGAAATTGATGAAAAAATATATGACTTTTATTTTATTGTTGTTGTTGCAAAGTTCATCATTAATACGAACATATTTTTTATAAAAATTTACACTATATTTTCTCATAATTTTTTTACCAAGAAATTTAAGGAAAAAGGTATTTCATGTGCGTGCGAGATTGCAAAATGTAACTCCTAGATAAGTTATGATATGAGATTTAAGAGACAATAAGAAGTCATGACATTTGATGATTGGTTTGGAACATGAGACACATGATATTCTATGAGCACTGAATAATTTTTAAAATGTAAAGGGCTAGAAACATAGCATAAACATCCGACCACTAACATAATCAAGCAATTGCACGGATGAATATTATATCTAAATTACAATAAACAAGGATAGCTATCATGCAATCCTTTTTTAAAGACTAAATAAATAAATAAAATAAAATAAAATAATTCACATAGTGTTACGCGTTAAGTAAAAACGGGGTTGGTAAAATTGTTATCAAGAAAATGATAGTAATTAATGTTACAAAAAATTTCACCAAGCAACAATAAGAACATTTTTTTGGAAGTATAATAGCACATTATTTGTTTAATTTTAAATTAAAAAACAAAAACATAAAATGGTTAACACCCCCATATTTCCCCATAGATTTTTGTTACCTTGTCAGGTCCTGGGATGGGATGTCTTCCATTATTCATCTAATTGTTTCTTTCAGCTTTGCCACTCTCTTCTTTTAGGTTTTCATCTAATTGTTTCTCTTACCTTTTTTGGTGAGAGAGAATATCATAAAAAGCTATGCTGATTCCGACTTAATTTTTATTACAAAATAATAAAAAAGTAACATAGTGATTCCAACTTTCTTGATGGATTTGAACTACGAACCTGTAATCTTATAACATGTTGAACTCTCTGTTTTAGAATGAGACCCTCCCACCACCATAATCTATTATTATCTTCTAAATTATTGTGTTAATGATCCCAGAACACAATCTCTTTTACTTTGTTGTAATCCAAATTTTTGTTTTGCAAAAATTCTTATATTGATATGATATATTGGGTTTGCGGGTATGTATCGTTAAATTTTCCTATATAATTGTTTGTTCAATTTGATAGTTGCAAATAATTTGCAATTGATTGACGAAAAAAGTAAATAATTGTAGCACAATACTAAAAATACAATAAGAAATAGAAAACTTTAATGCTGTGTTTGGTTGGGGGATTTGGGAATGGATTTGGAAAGGGAAATGGAAAAGGTAGGTGAAATGTGAATAAAATATGTATATATTTCACATAGTTTCACACACATTTTCCCTTTCCCTTTCCAAATCCCTCCCCAAATCCCCCAACCAAACACACCATAAAGGAAAATAAAATATTATCAGAATTTTTATATAGAATTTATTTCCAAAACAATGTGATAGTGGAAAACTTGTAAACATAGGGTGTGTTTGATTGGACGGACTAGATAAGAGGGGATTAGAATCCATCGGACTTGAATCCTGAGATTGTGAATCCCTGAATTATTTGGTTGGATTGGATGTATATTTGGTTGGACGGTCTGGATATGATAAATGAGCAAAAGACTATTTTACCCATTTTCAATTGTTTACCAAGTAATAGCAATATTAAACATATTTTTAATATTTTAATTATTTTTAGCTAGATTAAATAAAATTTTATTTTTTACACAATTAAATAAATTTATTTTTTAATAATTAAATAAATAAAATATCAATAAAAATATATGTTATTTTTTTAATTAAAATTTTAAATGAATTTATTTTAAAAAATAATAATAATTAAATAATGAAATTAAATAAAACATCTATTAAAATTTAAATAATGAAATTAAATAAAATATAAACAAAATTTTAAAATAAAATATCTATAAAATTAAATAAATAAAACATCAATAAAAAGTTAAATAAAATTATTTTATTTTTAAATTGAGACATTTAAATTTTATTTAATTTTACTAAATATAATACATAATTAAATAGTAAAGGGTCAAAATGGTCATTTTACCACCTAATCCCAACAGTAAATTGTCCCGTGAAAATTGTTCCCCCCCTCCCTCACAAATGTTCATTTCACCACCTAATTCCAACAGTAAATTGTCTCAACCCCCCTCCCAAAATGGCCATTTCATCACCTAATCTCAACAGTAAATTGTCCCCCCCTCGGGGGAAAGTATAATCCCACATATGGGGGATAAGGAGTCCGGCGGACTAGAAAAAAACAAACGCTGGATTATTCACTTCTAATAGATTACAATCCAAACAGTAAATAGTCCCCTCTTATCCTCCCAATCGAACACACCCTCTATGGATATTGTGTCTTTAAGAGTGAAACATTCATAGTAAGCTATTTCATTTTATATAAAAGCTATGCACAATATTCTATTTGTATAGCATTAAATTTTATATTTTATAGTGCTACAAAATTAATTCAAAATTATATGATGATGGCATTTTAACAATTCAATCTTGATAGATATTTTATTTTAAAATTTAAAAGTCCAATGATGGCACGTATTTTATTCAAAATTTGAATAGTATTACTCTAACAAATGATAAATGATACAATCAGAATTATTTACCCTCGAATCGAACACATTTATAAAAAAATAAATAAAAAAAATCGAGTGAGTAAGACCCCATCCATTTAGGTAGAACCCACACTCACTTTGGGTGTTCAAGTGATAGTGATTGCAGCATTGATGCTAACAAATAATAGGACATGCTGAGTTGTATCCATGGTTGAATCATAATGTATTGAAAGGAAATCTTTTTGGAATATGTGGTGACTTACATATTTTGCTACTGCATAGTGTGGTCTAATATAGAAAAATATAAAAATGCTCAAGTCTTGCCAAACAGATTTAAAGAAACTTGGGACTGAACCACTCCATATTTGTAACAAAATATGAGGCACTCAAAAGTAAATAGATTGAGGTTGCATTGGGAATCTAGTTAGGCAATCCAAACGCGCAAATACTCAAAAATCATGTTTCTCTGTATTTACCAGCCCCACTACAGACTCTCAGGACCTCCACACCCCCACACATTTGTGAGAGATAGGGAGGAGAGAGAGAGGGGGAAAAAAAAATGTATATATATATAATGAGTGTTCATCAATCAATTGGGGGTTGTGGGGGTCACAAAATTTGAGAGTTCTAAGTATTTTCCTTAATATATTTTCAATCGTATAATAGTAACAAATCTCAAAATATAATTATATGCCAGAAAGTGTATTGAATATAGCACTCTATTTGTTTAAAGTATAAAAGATTTTTCAATCGAAAACATTTGAAAATTGTTCGTAAATTTTTTTTTCTTGTTTAGTTATGTCCCTAAAACTAATTAGTACTAGTTGTTGTATTATTGGTGGTGGTGTTAGTGGTTGTGGTGGGAGTCTGGTTGTGGGGTGATGGTGGTGTTGTTGGTAGTGGAGGAGGAGGAAGTGGTGGTGATAGTGACGATGACAATGATGGAGTTGATGGTGGAAATGTTGTGGAGTTAGTAGTGGTAGTGGCGGCAATGACGAAGTGATGATGGGATGGAATTGGTGGAAGCAATTGCAACAATGATGGTGACAAACGAATTAATTTTTGAAAAAATTACACATAAGTGGGATATTTACAAAATATTTGCAAATGATGAATGAAATGTTTATAAATTTAATTATTAATATTTATAAAGTTTACCATTAATTTGATTTTTTTTTTTGAAAACGTACACAGAGTTGTAATTCCTCCTTAATTTTTTTTAGTATTACTTTTTTTTATTGGTTTACTTTTTAATCTATAAGTAACTTGGGAGTTGTTGTTCACATTTCACTTTGCTCCAAAAAATATACTTCTTTCTTTATCTTTATTATAGATGGTTACATTAGTACCATTTTTTTACTTTTGTACATCTACCTCAATTATTGAACTTTTTTAGTAATTATGTGTGGGTGTAAAAGTAAAAAGGGTTCTAATGTAACTACGTATTAATAAAGACAAATAAAGAAGTGCATTTGAAGTAAAATAGAGTAAGAATAATAGTTTCCATTAACTTTTAACAAAAACTCACAAAGAAAGTTATAGTGCAGTGAGTGACATTGATAAAATTTTAGTTTTGAAAATATTTTTTTGCCTAAATAAATTTAATTTCTAAGTTTTGAAAATATTTGTTTGCCTAAATAAATTTAATTTCTATTTTTAGTTATATGAAATACTAAAAAATACTTTAAAAATAATAATAATATTTTTCGTCTAAAGGATTAATAGAATAGGAATTTTTTACAAGCTGGCAAAGCATGCAGATCCCCGAATGAAGAAATGATATGAACCAGGAAGTGGGTAAAACCGCGTTGTGGTGGATGGTGCGTGAATGAATGTTGGTCGTTGTTTGGCGATTTAATTCATGATGACGGTGATATAATTAAATAAATACTAATAAATGGTGATGAATCTTCTAACTACTACTATTCTATCGTGGTAGCCAGGGGTACGGGATGCTGCTATGAGGTTAATTAAAAGCTTTTTCGAAACATATTTTGATAATTTAAATTATTTATAGAGTTGATTATTTAAAATTTTTATTTATAAATATTATGGTAGTTCAAGTCATATTTAAGATTTTTTAAATCAATAAATCTTATTTAGTAAAACTGAAAATATTATAAGTTTTTTTCAAATTGTAAAACTAAGAATATTATCAATTTTTGCATGGTAATGTTCAAGATAATTGTTTCACTAACTGATATAAAAAAAACAGAGCATAAGATTAAACATTTTTGCCCTTCTACTTATTGGTTTGTTTCAACTATCCAATAAAACTGAGAATATTAACAGTTTTTTTCAGTTTTAAAACTGAGAACATTATTAGTCTTTTTATTTTTAAAGTTATTTATTTATCTATTTATTTATTTTTATTTTTTTTTCCAGTTTTGCACATCAATGTTCCATCGTCATACTCTTTTACAGACATAAAATTTTCAATAATGCACAAAAAAATAATTCAGTTTTTTTAATTTTTTCAATTTTTTTTTGCACATAATTTATTATTATTATTTTTTAGTTTTTTCAATTTTAAAGTTTTGAAAATCAAAATAAATGTTAAATCATCATATTCCTTTATAGATAATCATAAATGATGAACAATTATTATTTGAAGAGTAATTCCAACTATTAAAAATTTAATGGGACTTAAAAGTTCAATATATCTTAATTAAGATTTAATAAAGTATAAATTTATAAATTATGACTTGTGCACAAATGCTCCTTATTTATATTATAAAGTTTATGAAATATATTATTCATAAAAAGAATTAATTTAATTATAAATATATAATCTCATGATTAAGTCTTTATTATTTTTTTAAAAAAATGTTAAAATCATACTAATCATTTTATAAATATTACAATATAACAATTTAAATCATCAAAATAGACTCGATACAAACAACCAAGGACACTCAAGCTACAGTGTCTTATGGTACAACAGTATCCTAAGTCCGGTAGGCAGCCAGCACCTCCTCTTAACCTCGTACTATTCTGTTATGTTTCTACCTTTTAAAATTCCTACAACACACCATTCAATTTAAGTGATGAATCAATCAATGGGATTGTTTGATATTGTTATGGGATCGTTTGATATTGTTTGTAATTTTTTTTTATTATTTTGAAAGTTTATTGTTTGGTACGATTTGTATTTATAATAAATAATGTAAATAATTTTTTTTTTCTTTTAAATCTTTGACGACCACGGAAGAAGGCCGTCACGTAAAATAAAATTTTAAAAAAATTGAAAAAAAGCCATTTTTATTGATGTATATAACATTAAGATACCGTTAAAAAATATATATTAGTGAGAAATAGAAATTGTTATTTTGAAGAATTTTTTATTTTTTATTTGTACTTTTATATTGTTACACTCACACATTATTGTCAATTACCGACTATTGCCGATTGTAATCACCGCCGCTCAACGAGTCACTAGAAACTCATCGTTGCTAACATTAAAGGCTGGTGACGACTGATAATGGTAATAGATTAGTGGAGTAATATAGTATTTCAAGTTAGAATAGCTAGTTAATTTGTGTTGTAATTAATTAATTAGAATAGATAGTTAGAATAAACTAGTTAATTTCGGTGTTGTAATAATTAGTTAGCTAAAATAGCTAGTTAGTTTCATTCGGATCCTCTTGTGCGAGGGCCAATACGTAATAATGCGTGTATGTCTTCCAACTCCTGTTCTTTCTCCCTTTTATTTATTTGCTTATGATGGATAAAATAGAACATCATGTTTCTTTTAGCATTTTCCATGATTTGCATCTATTTGTCTTGCATGCATAAAGTTCGGCTCATCATTCTAACAATATTGTCATTTATTACTTCTTTGAAAATGTGCTTAAACTGCATGATATCAAATTGATTCACATGCCATATTAGTAGCCGAGCCTATTTAAATTGCATATTGCATGTGTTGCATTAGTCATATTGCATTAGTTAGGGCCATGCATGTTTTGATTCGCTTACCTTGGAGTACTAGGTGAGCATTTATTGCTTTAGCATACCGCACGCGTGTGATTGTTCACATATCGAGCATAATTACCATGAGGCTAATTGCTTAAGTGATATCTCTGTTTGAATGCTCATGGATGAAGGCTAATTGCTTAAATTGGATTGATTTGATTAAATATACATGCGAGCTCACTTTTTAAGTGACATGTGTTCAAAACAATTTTCAAATAGGCATGAAATCAAAATGTTCCAAATTTTGCAAATTGGTCTATACTTGTTGAAAAATCTAAAAATCCCCTAGATGTTGATTTGTGATTATGTATCAATTTTAAGCAGTATATAACAATCTCAATCAAACAATCAAGACAAATCGACACAACGATTTTACGTGGAAAAACCACAATTAGACACCTCCAATTGTGATAAAAAAAACCACGGGCAACAGCCACAAAACAATCCACTAAGAAGATATAAAGGAATTACACAGGTATACTCTTAATTACCTAGCGAATCCACACCCGAATTGAACCAACCTCTATGTGTCTCTTCCAACCCCGTCTTCACCTCGGAATTGTCTTGACGATGAGCCACTCCGGAATCCACCAAAGCTTCAGGCTCGAATTCCTCAAAATCCACTGAAGAACAACTCTTTCTTTTGTGTAGAACAAACAAATAATCCTTTGATGTATATTCTTTAAACCATGAGTTGAATACTCAATCAAAATATCAAAGAAAACTAACAAAATATCCACAAATATAAACCTTAGAACCTAAAAAAGAAGATCTGGAGAAGTCATCCTAAAATCTGACAGAAACCCGTACTTATAGAAATCTGAATCGCGATGCTCCCTCAACCGAGGAACCAAAAACATGTGTTTTCCATAAGTGGCTTCGCTCGAGCGACGCACCATTCGCTCGAGCGAACAAACACCTCTTTGAGGTCTTTATGCAGACGCCATCCTTCGCTCGAGCGGGAACTCCTTCGCTCGAGTGAGCAAGGGCGGACAAGCAACTTTGAATGCAATTTTACATTTTGCTTCGGGGGCGCTGCCCCTCGACCCCGCCTGGGTGTTGCCCCGGACCCGCCAAGGGGCGCTGCCCCCTGGACCCCCACGAGCTGACCGGGCAGCTCGATCCTCGTCATAATCAGCGAAGTGGCAATCTTGAAAGAATTAACATTACAAACTGCTCTACAAAGCACAATTCGGGTTGGATTCGCATCTAACAACTCATATCCTCACTGAAATAAAAATACAAAAAAAATTACAACACAAAGAAGTTTTGTCAAATGGGATTGCCAAGAATAAAACCTAACAATCTCCCCATTTGGCAATGCCATGACAAAACACCTAACAAATAAAATCCTAACCACCCCAACCCATTACAGTCAATAAAAATAAACTTCTTTCTCAAGGTCATGATCTGCAAAACAGCTATTAGTGTCACAATCTCCAAAATAACTATTAGTCCCACAAGAGTGTATGAAAAAGCAATAAATATATGGCTAGATTATCTTGAAGCATTTGAAGCATGAGATGGAAAACATGAATAGATACGAATTGGAGATTTTAAGAACATATAGCATGGATAGATGGATATATGAAAACTAAGACATATGCACCCAACTCATGACATGAATACATGAAATCTTAAGACACATGAAAAACAATCTTCTCCCCCTTTTTGTCACGAATTGACAAATGAAGCTCAAACAACTATAGCATGCAAAAAGGGAACAAGAAAGAAGTAGTGCATAGCAACATGCAACACAACTAAGGCCAATCTCCCTTACCAAAACAATTCAAAGAGTTCATGTTAACAAGCTCTTCCAATGATAAACCAAACTCCCCCTCACAAAAAACAACCACAAACATTGAAAACAATGAACATGAAGAAAACTACAAAAATAATATGGTGGAGCAAGCAAGGAATTTCATATTAGTACCTTAAAACACACAAGACTATCCAAGAAGCACCATTACTTGAAAACACAATGTGCACAGCCTCTAGAAGATTCCTCATAAAAGAAAGTGATGCATTATGTGAAAAGCATAGATCCCATGAGAAAATTGTGTGTGTGACTCTTGAAGTTCGACAAACACAAGATTCAAATCCTAGTAGTGATATGAAAGCTGGACCTTCGACTAGAGAATCTAAGCACAACACAGGAAAGTCAAACTACTAGGAATCAAGGGGTATTTGGTGAGTAAATGCAGAGGCTCCCCCTCAATCAATGAATCCTTTATTTATTTTTCTTTTTTTTTACATCTATTTCTTTTCTTTCTTTTGCACATTTTTTCTTTCTTTTGCACACTCATTGGCGGTTGACACGCTTAAGAGTATGGAAACCGAACCAGAGAAGCATGGATATAATAAGGATGGCCTGGTTGGTGACTCTGAGGTAGCCTTTTCCTCATAGCTGGACTACAAAGAATAGAGGGAAAAAGCCGTGGAGATGCAAAAAGATGGAAGGTGGTTAAGAGACTCAACATCATCCATGATATGCTAGTATAGGTCAATTCCTCTAGAAAAACAAAAGATACCATGCTAGAAGTCCATAAAAAAAAATATCACTAAGGCGGAAGACTCCAATATTTGCTAATCCCAGAGTGTGTATAGTATGAGACATACTAATCAAAAAACACATACTCCAAAATGAGTAATGACCACAGAAAGCACACACATATTAACATGTAATTGATATTCTTATCAATTCTAATATGCACCAAGGACCACTCAAAAATTTTAAGCTTGCTAAACCATACAAAGAAAATCTTTTTGGGATTTTTTTTTTTCAATTTTTTTTCTTTTTCTAAACGAAGCAAGACATAAAAATGAACATGCACACATTTTTTTCTCATTAAAAAAAACACACAGAAACCTAAAAACTAAAACAAATAAACAAATTAACACAAGTCAAGTTTTCTCACCCAAACCGCTTTAGTATAAACAAAGTTGTGAGCATTGCGGTTCTTAGGTGGTGTCTTGACGTTGTGGTTCCCTTTGCTTTCAATGGGAACTCGTCTCGACTTGGTTTCCAACTTCCTATTTTTAGGTCTAGGCAAATACACTCTCCCATGCAACTTATAACAATAAGGGCGAATATGACCATGCATACCACAATGATGACAAATAAAAACTGGGTGTACCTTCTTTTCTTTGACCTTACCAACTTTAGGAAGATTGAGAAGTCTTTCCTCTCGTTGAACCTTGTGCTCCCCCTACCCTTGAGTTCTTGTATCATGAGATGTGGATGCACTCTGTTTTTGCTCTTTCTTACCCCCAAAGCCAATGCCACTCTTGTCAGAACAAATTTGTTGAGAACCAATGATATTGTCCAAAGTCTTTGATCCTTTGTTCCAAAGACTAATGGTTGCCATAGCACACTTGAGCTCTTCCTCTTTTTTGATCATTAGTTCTTCCAAAGCAACTTGAGATATCTCGAGAGTTTCAATTTTTTCTTTATGTGTTGCATAGATTTGTTGTAGCTCATTCCTCTCTGTCTCACAAGTTAAGAGTTTTGCACGAAGAGCTTGTCGATCATTAGAAATCTTAAGGGCATCATTCCTAGCCTCTGAAATCTCTTTCTTTAATTTGACATTCTCACTTTGACATGCTTTGAGTTTCGTAGTGAGTTTGTCATTCAATTTGGATAAGTTAAGAGACTCCTTATACAACTTTTCATAAGCTTGCTCAAGCTCTTCATCATTACTCTCCGAGGATTCATCATCAGTGGCATTCTCAACCGACCTCTTCGGATACTCTGTTCGCCCTTCAGTTTCAAAAGCCGCCATGAAAGCAAGGAATTGTTTATGTCCCTCTTCGTCTTGATCTTCGTTGTCACTTTCATCTTCATCAGATTCTGATTCATCATCCCAAGTGATGGCGAGGTCTTTCTTCTTCTTCAAACGAGTAGGGCATTCTGAAGTAAAGTGGCCAAATCCTGGGCATTCCCTTGTATCTTTCCTTTCTCCTTCTTGGCTATAGAATTAATTTTTAGTTTATCTTTGCCTTTAGATTTATGAGTATGAGTAGATTCCAACAGATTAGGATTCTTTTTCAAAAAAGGTTTTTTTAAATTGTTTAACAAAAGCAGCCGTAATCTTGGAATCTATCTCACAATCCTCATCAGATTCCTCTCCAACTCTATGAGCACTACTAAGAGCAATAGCATTTTTTGTTTCTTTTTGAAATTCCTATGTGCCTTATAAGTTTGGAGATTTCCAACCAACTGATCCAGTTTGAGGTTGTCAACATCCTGAGCCTCCTCAATAGCTGTAACTTTTGGTTGGAACCGATCAGGCAAGGATCTCAAAATTTTTTCCACAACTTTGGATTATGGTATTTTTTCACCTAAATTGAAGTTGGAATTTACAATGTTACTCAACTTCGCATAAAATTCATCAAAGGTCTCACTATCTTTCAGTGAACGGTTTTCAAAACTAGACGTGAGCCTTTAAAGTTTTGAGCGTTTAACAGAAGGAGTGCCTTCATGAATAGTTTGTAAGATATCCCAAGCCTCTTTTGCGATTTCACAATTACAAATACGACTAAACTCTTCAGGTGTAACAGCACAAAAGAGAGAATTGATAGCTTTACTATTCCAGCTACTATTTTGGTAATCAATTGTGTCCCACTTATCAATTGGTTTGGGGAAAGTTACTCCATCAACGGTAATTGTTGGTTCGGTCCACCCATTGATGACAGATTGCTAAACTTTTTCATCTATAGATTTCAAGGACGATCTCATCCGAGCTTTCCAAAAAGAATAATTGGATCCGTCAAGTAGGGGTGGTCGAACCATAGAATTTCCCTCACGAATTGTGTCCATTATCACAAATCAAACAAGATCTCACTCTAATAGTTTGTAAAAAAAAAAAAAAAAATAGAGCGACCTGCTCTGATACCAATTGAAAAATCTAGAAATCTCCTAGATGTTGATTTGTGATTATATATCAATTTTAAGTAGTATATAACAATCCCAATCAAACAATCACGACAAATCGACACAACGATTTTTCGTGGAAAAACCACAATTAGACACCTCCAATTGTGATAAAAAAAACCACGGGTAACAGCCACAAAACAATCCACTAAGAAGATATAAAGGAATTACACAGGTATACTCTCAATTACCTAGCGAATCCACACCCGAATTGAACCAACCTCTATGTGTCTCTTCCAACCTTGTCTTCACCTCGGAATTGTCTTGACGATGAGCCACTCCAGAATCCACCAAAGCTTCAGGCTCTAATTCTTCAGAATCCACCGAAGAACAACTCTCTCTTTTGTGTAGAACAAATAAATAATCCTTTGATGTATATTTTTTAAACCATGAGTTGAATATTCAATCAAAACATCAAAGAAAACTAGCAAAATATTCCCAGATATAAACCTTAGAACCCAAAAAAGAAGATATGGAGAAGTAATCCTAAAATCTGACAGAAATTCGTACTTATAGAAATCTGAATCGTGATGCTCGCTCGAGCGAAGACTCTCTCGCTCGACCGAGGAACCAAAAATGCGTGTTTTCCATAAGTGGCTTCGCTCGAGCGACGCACCCTTCGCTCAAGTGAGCAAGGGCGGACAAGCAACTTTGAATGTAATTTTGTATTTTGCTTCGGGGGCGCTGCCCCTAGATCCCGCCTGGGCGCTGTCCCGGACCCGCCAAGGGGCGCTGCCCCCTGGACCCCCGCGAGCTGACCGGGAAGCTCGATCCCCGTCATAATCAGCGAAGTGGCAATCTTAAAAGAATTAACATAAAAAACTGCTCTACAAAGCACAATTCGGGTTGAATTCGCATCTAACAACTCATATCCTCACTGAAATAAAAATGCGAAAAAAATTACAACACAAAGGAGTTTTGTCAAACGGGATTGCCAAGAATAAAACCTAACACTTGTGTATGCATCACATAGTAAATTAGCCTAATAATTGGAACAAGAGCATATAATGTAAATAAGAATCACATCATGATTAGTGGAGGCCGATCTTTGATCGGGCGAGTGGGGTGCTCAATTCATGACCTTCCCCTCTCGTACCTAAGTTCCCAAGCAAAGACATTTTGGTGATGACGGACATGTGGCTTTGGCACAAGTCACGGGTTTTTTAAATTTTTCAAAAATATTTAGGTGGCAACTCTGTAATCTGGCAAAGTAGTCCATTTTTAGCATTTTGATTCAAAATCGATTTTCCAAAAGATTTGTTGGATTTGGACTCATTTGTTTTTATCTATTTCACATTGCAATTGTGAAATTAGATTTAGAACCACAAGAGTCCAAATTGTAGGGCTATCGTATCCGAAAGGAGCAAGAAAAACAAGCTACACTATTCTATCGTGGTCCTCACCGACCATTCTTTGAAAAAAGTTATGAAACAACAAGAGTTATCAGGCAGCCTCATGCAGTGGTCTGTTGAATTGAGCCAATATGAAATCTCTTACCAACCTCAAACACCTATCAAAGGCCAAGAAGTTGCAGACTTTATCTTGGAGTTCACCAATCTCACCCCAGACATACCTCCTCCATTGGCACACATCATTCCTAAGGAGGTTGACCCCTACTCTTGGACTCTTAGTGTTAATGGCTCATCCATAAAAGAAGGCAGTGGAGCAGGCTGAATCCTCACCACCCTAGAAGGTGAGGACTTCAAATGTGCCCTCCGATTCTAGTTTGATGCAAGTAACAACGAGGCTGAGTATGCGGCCTTGGTAGTAGGTTTCCTACTGGCCAAAGTCATTGGGGTAGATCGTCTCCAAGTGTTCAATGATTCCCAATTAGTTGTCGGGCAGATAACTGGGGAGTTTGATGCAAAGGAGGAAAAAATGAGATCATACAGAGACATTGATCTTCCCCTCTCCCGCCTCTTTAACAATTTCCACATCAAGCATATCCTACGGTCAGAGAAGTCCCAAGCAGATGAAATAACCCAGTTAGCCTCGATAGACCAGTTAGACCTCAGTTACCAAGTCAGAATCGAATACCTATCGCACCCAACAATTCCACAAGATCAACAAGAGGTCCACTTACTCTAGAACGAGCATATTCCATGGGCACAACACATTATCTCGTTCTTAGAGCAGGGAGCACTGCTAGAAAATAAGGAGGCTAACAAGATTAGAGCTCGGTCGTCCAATTACGTTACCATTGAAGGCATCCTGTACAAGCGAGGATTCTCATGGCCATACCTCAAGTGTCTAAATGCTGATCAAGTTACCTATGTGATGAGAGAAATACATGAAGAAGTTTGTGGAAACCATTCAGGAGGACAACCTTTGGCCCATAAAATTATTCGTACGAGCTACTTTTGGCCCACGTTCAGCCAAGACGCCAACGATTTTGTGCTCAAATGTGACAAATGCCAACACTTCGCCAACATATCTTATGCCCCTCAAACAGAACTGATCACACTTAGTAGTCCCTGTCACTTTACCAAATAGAGAATCGACCTGATAGGTCCCGTGCCCACTGGAAAAGGCCAAGTTAAGTTCGCTGTGGTTGCCATTGACTACTTCACTAAGTGGGTAGAAGTAGAGCCTTTTGCCAGGATCACCGAATGGAAAACTACCAAGTTCATATGACAATCAATTGTGTGCCGATTCAAGATTCCTGAAGCCATTGTGTCAGATAATGGCAAATAGTTTGACAACGCCAAATTCAGGGAATTTTACGAGGAACTCAGCATCAGGACATGTTTTTCCTCTCCAGGCCATCCCCCAGCTAATGGGCAAGTTGAAGTCACCAACCGTTCTCTGTTGAAGATTATCAAGACCAAGTTGGAGGCCGCTAAGGGATTCTAGGCAAAGGAGTTACCGAACGTACTCTGGGCTTATCAGATGACAGCAAAAACCCCCCACTAGGGAGACCCTTTTTTGTTTAACATATGGCGCTGAGGCGGTCATCCCCGTGGAGATCGGCCTGTCGACCCCCCGGTAATGCATCAAAACTCGAAACTAAACGAAGAACTACAATTGGCCAAACTAGACCTAATTAAAGAACTATGAGAGTCAACCGCTATCGGACTGGCCTCATATCAATAAAGGATGAGGAAACATTATAACAGTGGAGTCAAACCTAAAGAATTCGCTGTAGGGGATCTAGTTCTGCGGGAGGCAACTCTGGCCACCAAAAATTGGCCGAAGGCAAGCTAGCAGATAAGTGGAAGGGGCCTTACATTGTCAAATCTAGGCCACGCTCAGGCACTTACCGCTTAGAAGATATGGAAGGCAGAGATCTCCTCCACCCGTGGAATGCTGAGCATTTGAAATAGTATTTTCAGTAAAATGAAGTCTTTTTCTCTCATGACATTTATTTTGCTATCTTGTTCAATCCAGACCGCTTGTTCAATTTTTGTCTTTTCAATGCAATGTATAAGCTCACCATGGTAGGACTTCATATTAATGAAAAAGATATCCAGCCTCTGTTATCTGTGTTGCACATGAAGACCTTAGTTAGACTGAGTTCGATAAAGCCTCAGCCAGACTGAGCAAGAAGACCACAGCCAGATTGAGTTCGACAAGTCTTAGCCGGACCAAGTCCGGACCAGCACGGCTGATTAGGAACATTTTGCAGATATACGTTCGGCATAGGCTAGCTGACTAATCGGGACGCCCGATCGTTGCCTAGGACGCCCGACCATCCTTAAATCCAACAGCACAATGACAAGTAGGATCTTCACCCTTAGTTTAAGTCCTTTTTGCACGTTTTAAATCTCCCTTTTTAACCAAAATTTTCCTCAGTTACAACATTATTCCATTAATTGAAATTTGCCTGCTCAATGGTCGGCCCAACCTACTTTTCATTTACGATTACATTTTTCAAGTTCAAATTCAATGTTGGCAATGCCATTTCCATTTATATGAGTTCAAGTGCTCGGTAGTGCTAGTCGACCAACTTCACCAATTCAGTCTTTGCTTTTTGCACAAGTCTAGTTTTTATGCAATTGTGTGATTGATGGCCACCCTGGCCAACCTTCTTGAAGAGCACCATGAACTCTCACTTTTCAGTTTTACTCGAAGTTTTGTTTTATTTTACTTTCAAGTTTGGACCCTTACCTTCACCCTTATATTTTACATGTTACATTTTTCAAACTCCATTTCATCTTTCATTTCAAGTAATTCATTTTTCAATGGACACACACATTGAAACAAACTGTCATAACTCAACAATTTCCAAGACCAGTTTTTGTATTATACACAAGTTTATTACAAAATGTACAAGTCTTTACAACGAAAATTCAAATAACACTCCAATTACATTTGATAAATTGCCAATGAGCTCGCCCCCCTCAGTCTTCTTCAGCCTCGCTGGATAGAAGGTCTTCTTTTTCAACCCCTTCATCCAGCGGCGTGCTGGCAATGTCTTCATCTCCTGGCTTCACCGCTTGAAAGTCAATGTCTGGGAAGGTCGCCTGCGCTCTTTGCTTAAACCTCACCTAGTCGCTATCCCAATACTTGCTCAGCAAATGCTTGTAATAGTCGAACTATTGGAAGTTCTGGATCATCTCTGCTTTCATTTGCCCTCCACCCGATCGGCTGCACTCGAGCCTAGTGGACCAACCTCAGATCCTCCATCTCTGGCCAAGCTTGAGGCCATAGCAACATCTATCGCTATTTGGAATTCAGTAGACTGCTTGAATTGTTCCACTACTGTGGTATAGAGGTCGGGGTAAGCCGCTCTTTTAGATGCTATCGCCCTAGCCAACTCTGCAGCCTTGCTCCCCTCCTCTTCTAGAGCCTTCATCTCTGCGTTGAACACCTTCTCCAATTCAATGACTTGCGCGTTAGCCTCTTTCTTCTCCTTCAGAGATGACTCACATAGCTCTTCATTGTTGGTTAGAGCCTTTTTCAGCGTTTCGTTAGCCATGGTATAGGCCTGTTGGGCATCTAACACTTTCTTTTGCTCACTTGCCATTTTAGACTCTAGCAACCCTGTCCTTCAGCCAGCACCCTTCAGTTCGTGCTTCTCTTGGCCTAGCTGAGCCTTGGCATCGGCCAGTTCAACCACAGCCTCAGACTGATTTATCTTCGCCCGGTCGGCTAGGTGGCCCTGCACCAAGGCTAGTACTTGCATCCCTTTTAAACGTTGCTCATATACAAGCCCATTGGTGCAGGCACTTCGTGCCGCCTTTCGCCACTTAACAATCTCTATTCTGGCCACTTCCAACTCAGAACGCGCTTTCTGTAACTGGGCCTTTAACGGCTTAGTCTCTATCTTCACCACTACTCCTTTGCCCAACAGAGCGGCCACCAAGGTTAGTGACTCCATTTGGGCCGAGCAAAACGCCCTCATAAGATCGGCCTCCCCAAATCGAGAAACGTCCCTGATGACCGCATCATTTATGGTGCCTAATTGGCGTTCAATAGCGACTTTGGCATCATGCAAGATGCTAGCTCACTCGCACGCTTCAAGTTGTAAGCAACCAACCACTGCACTTAGATGGCAAGTGACGGTGCTCACAAATACGAAGGCAGAGCTTTCCCCAATTCTACTTGTCCTTACTGGGATTGGGCGCTCTTTCTCCACCATTTGCTCTGCATTCCTTATTTCCTTTGCTGAAGGCAAGCCAATCATTGGCTCCTCTGTTTTCCCCTCCTCTGCCTCATCCAAGTTTACCAACTCTGCAATGGGAGGTTAGCCTCGCCTCCCTCAATGACCGTTCCGGGCTTGCCCGCACGATCTCCACCTTTCCTGTTGGCTCAGCCCTTGGCTCAAACACGTTCTTTTTGGCCCTTTTTGCCTTTCTTTCCTCCTCCTCGCTCCTAGCAGTGCTTATCTTCTTCTTTTTTGCTTGCTCTATCTCAGCTCTGCTCCTCTCTTTGATCGGATCAACCAATGCCATCAATGGTGCAACACCTTCTAGGTCACGTTCCCCTAAGGCTTTAGGGTATTGACGAACGACCATGTGCATATATCACTTGGGAGTTGAGCCCAACTCCTGCTCCTTCAATTTTTTCGTCGCGGGGAGCGCTCAACGGTTGTCAGCCTCTTGGGCCTTTCTCCCAGACTCAATCTCACCTAGGGTAGGGTCCCCCTTGCATGTTTAAGGCCCAAACCGGCTACAAAAGAGGACACAGGGCTTAACTAGATCATCTTACTTAAGCCCCTCTTTCTCTTGTCATTGTTTTACCTTCTTCATTTCTCTTTTCTCTGTCGCAGTTAACTTCAGCTCTGCTGACCTGGTGGGGATCTTCCAGATTGTCCTTGCCCTTTTCCCACCATTCTCTGAAACGAAAAACCACTTTGTCCTCCACCCTTTAACTGACAAGGGAAGCCTAGCCATCAATCCTCTGCCTAGCACCATTTTCAGTGATACCCTGGTCTCCTATTGGCCGGACGCCTTGTAGCACGAGAAGAACTCATTGACCATCATTTGTCGCCCTCTGGTCGCTTGTAGCCAGGAGATCGCACTGGCAAATAGTATTTCCACGCGTTCGGCACCAACTAAGCCAACACCAGCTCTAGCCGATTCAACATGTCCACAACCAATTGGGAAAGCGGTAACCTCAACTCTCTGAACAATGCCTCTTCATAGAGGGTGAACTATATGGGTCTAGAATCTGACGCCCTTTGCCTCGTTGTCGAAGCCCTCAACTCCACGTTCTCGGGGATCTGATACTTGCTTCAGATTTTCTCCAGATCTTCAATCGTCAACGTAGGGGCCACTTGGCTAAGTGGTTATATGGCAGAGATCGTTGTTGACGGTATCGGACAATGAGGCCTTCTGGTTCCTTTTTTTCACAATTTTCTCCATCTTGTATTTCTCAACCAAGGCAACCCTATCATCATCCCCCAGTGCTTCAGTCCTCAGGACGGGAGTTTTCTCTCGGGCCATCTCTCTCTCGTTTCTAGCGATTGCTTCTGTCGTTGGATCCAGGAAGTTAGAAATATGGAAGATACGAGAATCACACGAAATGAAAGAGGTAAAGTCTGGAATGTGTCAATTTTTTGCAATAAGATATGTGAAACACACAAATGCAAAGGCCTAAGATTTGGCTGCTTTCCACGGGTCGCAGTCACAATTTAGATTTGCCAGTTTGGAACTTTGCCAATGATTGAAGGAAAAGAGGAAAGCCAAAAGGGCTTATTCCTGAAACCCTTCAACTCCATGCACTTTAGCGACTTTTCACCTCCGGAATAATTCAAAATCTCCATCAACAATCTAGATTGCTCTATGTGGACAGTCAGGATTAATTCCCCCACCGACCATCTCTCTATTTCCACTCCTACGTCACATCCGCGTAACGTCCTCACATGCATTCCCACTTCCAACCTTCAGCCCGCGCCCTCCCAAAACATTTAACCCTTCATCCTCCCTCTTTTTGGGCAGTTCGGTCTACCGCTCAGCCACCCTCAGCCGGTCGGCGTTGTCACTCAGTCAGACACCTTTCCAGTCAGACACCCTTGGTCGGTCATCTTGACGGTCGGACACCTCGCTGGTCAGACCCCATCGGTCGGCCATCATGACAGTCGGCCGCTCTGTTGGTATGACACCTTTGCTCGGCCACGTTTTTATAGTTTATAGGACGAAGTGATACTTCTCAGTAGTGAGTCCATTTATACATTTTTATAATGTAGGGGTCGAAATGATATTTCTCAATATTTTAAGTAGTCTTCGTGTAAGTAACACACCCAAAAAAAAAAAAAAAAAAATTTAATCCAAAAATAGTAAATTTTATCATATAAATTTTGGGATGAAACTGTGAAATTTCATCCTATTGATATTTTTGCAAAAAGATCAAGAAGCTGAAAATTTTCTCCATGATTTTAGAAACATGGAAATTTTATACAAACTTAGGAAATTTGACAAATGAAAATGAGAAATTCTTACCAAAAAATTGTAAATTTCATCCTAATAAGCGAGAAATTTCATCTCGAAAAGGAAAATTTGGAATGAAATTGCGAAACTTTATTCAAATTTCTGAATTTTAGAAAACTAAAAATTTCTCAATTAAATTTTATAAATTTCACTTCTATGAAATTAAGAAAATTTTCATTTTAGAACTTCTTAGTTTGCAATAGTCAATTGATAATTAAAACAAATAAAATATCTCACACAATTTTCATAATTTGGAGAAGTTTCACAATTTTGAATTGGAAGTCCCTTAATTGACAAACTTTTCAATTTCTAGAAAATATTTTCTAATTATTCATGAGCATCAATTGATTCTATTTCACCGAATTCTTTCACCTTTTATGTGGCTGCTTAATATAGTGGGCTATTATTTTCCCTTCACCATAAAAATAAGAGAGACAAATAAATATTAGTATTAGAAGTCTATTATGGATAGGGTAAATTTAGGGATGGCAATATCAACTCGGTCCGACGGGGGCCCAGACCGCCCTGTCCCGATAAATAGGTTTTTCTCTAAAATTATTCCCCATAGGGCCGGTTCTGGTATTGAAAAATACGTCCCTGATGATTTTCGGGCTGGGGACGGGGATTAGTTTCTCGGCCCTGGCCCCGGCCCCACTCCGAAATTTCCCCAAAGCTTTCCCGCGTAAATACTACCTATTAGTTGTATAATAATTTTATGTCTCTCATTTTCATATATCTCTCACTTTGACTCTCATCTCACTCTTTCACTCTCTCGTTCGTCTCTCTCTCACTTTCTCAACTCTCTGTCTCTCGTTATTCTCTCCCTCAATCTCTCTCAACTCTCGTTCCTCTCTCTGTCAACTCTCTCACTCTCACAGTCACCGACACGGTGACACCATTACCACCGCTGGCCCCGACCCCTTTCTCTCTCTCTTCTTCTCACCTCGGTTTCTCTCTCTCTCTCTCTACTTCGTCTCTCTCTCTATTCCTTATGGCCACTGCCACCGCCGCAGAAGGTTTGTCTCTCTGTCACCACCACCGAACTCACCGCCACAGCCAACCACTGTCGATCTCGTTCCTGGTCACTGGCGTTGTTTGAAATCTGTTAGATCTGAACTCAGATCTGTTATCTCTCTCTCGCTCTCTGTGATCTGATCTGTGTACTCAGATCTGTCTCTCTGGTATTGTTGTTGAAAACAGTTTTTTTTTTTTCAGATTAATTTTTTTTTAAAATTTAAATCTGTTTGTGATCTGATCTATGTACACATATTGATTTGTTGATGATGATGAAACACATTGTCGTTGAAAACAGATTTTTTTTTTCAATTAATTTTTTTTTTAAAATTTAAATCTGTGTGTGATCTAATCTGTGTACACATTGATTTGTTGATGATGACGAAACATAGTGATATATATTGATATGTTGTTGTGTTGAACAAAATTCAAAAAAAAGCTCGGGGATTTTTCGGGGTCGGGGAAACCCGATCCCATTAGGGGACGGGGACGGGGAGTTGATGGGTTCTCCCGCCGGGGATCGGGGGCGGGGATGGGGATTTTTGAGCCTTCGGGGATCAGGGACGGGGAGTGTAGTCCCCAGTCCGGCCCCGGCCCGTTGTCGTTCCTAGGTAAATTCCACTAAATTTTTCTTAAGGTTTCTAGCTAATAAATTCGGTTTTGAAAATTAGATACCCCTCCTATATTTTTTAGTCACATTACAATTGTCATTATCTGTTAATCAACTGTTAGGTTGACAAATACATAGGGATGATGTCAGCTATTAAGAATTTTATAATTTCAATTTTAACTCTAGTAACATATTCCATCTGTTCCCTCTGATCTGTCACTCCACTGCTTTGCAATCAATTGCCAAAAAAAAAAAAAAAAACAGAAACCCGTCACCAGAATTGTTGTAAAACAAACAACACAACACATTTATAAAATTATAGAATTCAAAGAAAACGAGACAAAGCTAAAGAAACTTACAATAAATGTGAGTATTATAGCTTGGCCTCTGATGCAGACTGGTTAATGCTTACTTATTGTGGGAGAGTTTCCACAGTAGATATCACACTCGCAGCTGGTGGCCGCGGAACATGAGTCTAGCAGCTGCATAATTTTTGAAAATTAGTACAATTACTCAAAATAATTTTTTCAACTTTTCTTAATCTCCTAATCCTTCACTAAATCCTTTCTTATAATACACTTAACATGATTGAAAGTTTTTGGTAGTGTTTGGTAGAATTTTCTAAATATAATTTGAAATCTGTATTTTGAATTTGTAAGTTTTGGAATTATAATTTGAGTGTGGAAAATTTGTTTGGTTATGAGTTTTGAAAAAAGTTTTGAATTGAGTTTTGGAGGGAGTTAAGTTTTTGAAATTAGAAAAGTTATTTAATTCAAAAACTTACAACTCATAACCAAATACATAACCCAAAATTCTATTTAAAGCACATATAAAAATTAAAAAAAAATTGAAAATATTTTTTATTTACAATATAAAAATAATAGGTGCCAAAAAAAAAACCGAATACTATTCCGGTCAACCGGCCGGATGTCAGGGAGACGTCCGAGAGGACGACCAGATTAACCAAATTTTCCTGCCTCGAAAGGAGTTTTCAAAAGTAGGTGTGGAATTATAATTTGAAAATGCAAAACAAACACCACACTCAAGTCAATGGATAGAAATGTGTTTGGAACATATAACCAAACACAGCTTTGTTTTCCTTTCTCTCATTTTAGCAAGTTTGTAAACATTATTTTCTTTTGTCCATCTTACTATTTAATCTAGTATAAAGTTCTTGTTTTCCCCCTCATTAGGTCGTTATTTAGAAAAGCTCTAAATGCACGTTTCAAAATTCATTGGATTACAAAATTCATTGACCATATAAATTCTTGTTTGCTTGTTCGTTGTTGATTGGGTAAATGGCTTGGGAAGTCCTCATTTTGTGTAATGCCCATATAATAATTATATATTTGTTGAGTCTTGTTAATGAGTGCTCGAAAATAGTTAGTTAAGAAAATTAAAAATGGTAAGGCATTTTATTTGATACACTTTTATAAATAATGCATAACCATTTCAAACTTCTTAACAAGTGTTTACAGAAAACTGTTTACAAAATTCATATTTTTAATGCTTCTTTTGTAAATCCCAAGTTTTTTTTTTAATCTGTGACAAGCTTTAATTATCCTTTTATTTTTTTATTTAATTTAAAAAAAATTAAAATCATTAGATGGTAGTTTGGAAAAAAATATTGTCTTCATTTTGAAAGTTTTGATGATTTTTTATAAAATTGACGGTTTAGATTTATTTTCCAAATTAAGAGTTTTCAAAGAATTCACACAAATATGAGGAAAGGAAAATACACCAATTGAGATACCAAATTATATTTTAAAAAATCTAGATTCTTTTTCAAATGCATGTATTGTTTACAAAATATTATTAACAATACGCGTTCTAAAATTTATAAAGTTCTACCTATGGTTAATTATATCACAAGAAAGATTAAGTGTATTTGCAATTTATCCTTGAAAATGATATGTTTAGAAACTTAATTAGTAATTTTGCATCACAAAAATTAATTTTTAATTTTTGATGAAACTAAAATAATAAATTAATATTTAAATATAAAAAATGTCTCATTTTTAAAATTTTGCATCCAACCAACCAAAGGGTTGGCCACCCCATATGGCTTGTTATGTTCTTCTCTAATGGAGCCTGACGAAGCTATTCTCATTAACACTGAAGAAGTTTCAAACACATATCAAGTTATCCCTCTTAAAGATTGTCAAATTCAAGAGCATACCATTTTTTTGGAAAAGTTATACAGATTCATATCAATTAGTGGTCCAAAATGGTTAAGTATAAACAATCAGTCATGGTCAATAGAATAGTCTAAACCAAATTGGCACTAAAATCAAACAACTTAATTCCCAATCTAGACTTTTTGAGAAAAGCAAGGCATTTGAAAAACACACAATGTAACAACAAAATTATGGAATTCAAATGAAAAGGAGACAAAGCTCAAGAAGCTTACATTAAAATGGGTATTATAGCTTGGCCTTTCGTTCAAACTGGTAAACAGTGGTGGCATTGAAGAGAGAGAGAGAGTGATGAGAAAAGTGGGTCACGGGTTTTGCTACCCACCCTGTTCTACCCGACCCGATATGGAAGTGGGGCAGGAACCAATTTTGTTACCCGTCCTGTTTTCCCGACTGGCTGATTATTAAATATATTAATAATAGTATAGATAATAGGGATTTTTATTGATAAGTCCAATCTAGAAGTGTTTTAACCCAAAAAGTCCATGAATGAATTCTTTAACCCATTTAGTCCCATGTATGTATAGTTTTATTCCATAAAGTCCATTTTCTTGATTTACACTATTTTCTTGGACACTTATGCCCTTATATTTAATTTTGATACCCTTATAAAATTTTTTTCAACGATTAGCAATTTAATGATGTGAACATTCATATTTTAAAATTCACATTTGTAGGAATGTAAATTGGCCCATGGGCGGCCCGAAACCCGCCCGCGAGCCAGGGCGGGACCGGCCCTTTGACAATGTGAATATTTATAGCGATCCCGGGTTTACCCTTGTTGTACCATGATCCGGACATGTGTCCGTGGATGTTGGTAGTTGTTTATTATCTTGTTTGCATCCTCTTTACTTCATACTTGAGTTATGGGATGTGTTGGGCGGGTTTGTTTCAGGTTGGTTGAGTTTAGAAACCAAGTGTTGTTGTCCAGAATTTTGGATCTTCGCTCGAGCGAGGAGTTTGTCGCTCGAGCGAGCTGTTATTTTTGGTTCTTCGCTCGAGCCGGGGTTTGGTAGCTCGAGCAAGTGGTTGCGTCTGGTTTGGACCTGTAGCTTTGCATTCTTGGCGAAAAAAGTTTTGAATTGAGTTTTGGAGGGAGTTAAGTTTTTGAAATTAGAAAAGTTATTTAATTCAAAAACTTACAACTCATAACCAAATACATAACCAAAATTCTATTTAAAGCACATATAAAAATTAAAAAAAATTGAAAATATTTTTTATTTACAATATAAAAATAATAGGTGCCAAAAAAAAAACCGAATACTTTCCGGTCAACCGCCGGATGTCAGGGAGACGTCCGAGAGGACGACCAGATTAACCAAATTTTTCCTGCCTCGAAAGGAGTTTTCAAAAGTAGGTGTGGAATTATAATTTGAAAATGCCAAAACAAACACCACACTCAAGTCAATGGATAGAAATGTGTTTGGAACATATAACCAAACACAGCTTTGTTTTTCCTTTCTCTCATTTTAGCAAGTTTGTAAACTTATTTTCTTTTGTCCATCTTACTATTTAATCTAGTATAAAGTTCTTGTTTTCCCCCTCATTAGGTCGTTATTTAGAAAAGCTCTAAATGCACGTTTCAAAATTCATTGGATTACAAAATTCATTGACCATATAAATTCTTGTTTGCTTGTTCGTTGTTGAATTGGGTAAATGGCTTGGGAAGTCCTCATTTTGTGTAAATGCCCATATAATAATTATATTATTTGTTGAGTCTTGTTAATGAGTGCTCGAAAAATAGTTAGTTAAGAAAATTAAAATGGTAAGGCATTTTATTTGATACACTTTTATAAAATAATGCATAACCATTTCAAACTTCTTAACAAGTGTTTACAAAAACTGTTTACAAAATTCATATTTTAATGCTTCTTTTGTAAATCCCAAGTTTTTTTTTAATCTGTGACAAGCTTTAATTATCCTTTTATTTTTTTATTTAATTTAAAAAAAATTAAAATCATTAGATGGTAGTTTGGAAAAAAATATTTGTCTTCATTTTGAAAGTTTTGATGATTTTTTATAAAATTGACGGTTTAGATTTATTTTCCAAATTAAAGTTTTCAAAGAATTCACACAAATATGAGGAAGGAAAATACACCAATTGAGATACCAAATTATATTTTAAAAAATCTAGATTCTTTTTCAAATGCATGTATTGTTTACAAAATATTATTAACAATACGCGTTCTAAAATTTATAAAGTTCTACCTATGGTTAATTATATCACAAGAAAGATTAAGTGTATTTGCAATTTATCCTTGAAAATGATATGTTTAGAAACTTAATTAGTAATTTTGCATCACAAAAAATTAATTTTTAATTTTTGATGAAACTAAAATAATAAATTAATATTTAAATATAAAAAATGTCTCATTTTTAAAATTTTGCATCCAAACCACCAAAGGTTGGCCACCCCATATGGCTTGTTATGTTCTTCTCTAATGGAGCCTGACGAAGCTATTCTCATTAACACTGAAGAAGTTTCAAACACATATCAAGTTATCCCTCTTAAAGATTGTCAAATTCAAGAGCATACCATTTTTTTGAAAAGTTATACAGATTTCATATCAATTAGTGGTCCAAAATGGTTAAGTATAAACAATCAGTCATTGGTCAATAGAATAGTCTAAACCAAATTGGCACTAAAATCAAACAACTTAATTCCCAATCTAGACTTTTTGAGAAAAGCAAGGCATTTGAAAAACACACAATGTAACAACAAAATTATGGAATTCAATGAAAAGAGAACAAAGCTCAAGAAGCTTACATTAAAATGGGTATTATAGCTTGGCCTTTCGTTCAAACTGTAAACAGTGGTGGCATTGAAGAGAGAGAGAGAGTGATGAGAAAAGTGGGTCACGGTTTTGCTACCCACCCTGTTCTACCCGACCCGATATGGAAGTGGGGCAGGAACCAATTTTGTTACCCGTCCTGTTTTCCCGACTGGCTGATTATTAAATATATTAATAATAGTATAGATAATAGGGATTTTTATTGATAAGTCCAATCTAGAAGTGTTTAACCCAAAAAGTCCATGAATGAATCTTTAACCCATTTAGTCCCATGTATTGTATAGTTTTATTCCATTAAAGTCCATTTTCTTGATTTACACTATTTTCTTGGACACTTATGCCCTTATATTTAATTTTGATACCCTTATAAAATTTTTTTCAACGATTAGCATTAATGATGTGAACATTCATATTTTAAAATTCACATTTGTAGGAATGTAAATTGGCCCATGGGCGGCCCGAAACCCGCCCGCGAGCCAGGGCGGGACCGGCCCTTTGACAATGTGATATTTATAGCGATCCCGGGTTTACCCTTGTTGTACCATGATCCGGACATGTGTCCGTGGATGTTGGTAGTTGTTTATTATCTTGTTTGCATCCTCTTTACTTCATACTTGAGTTATGGATGTGTTGGGCGGGTTTGTTTCAGGTTGGTTGAGTTTAGAAGCCAAAAACTAGTTGCCCAGATTTTTTTGGCTGTCCGCTCGAGCGGAGGTGTTGGCGCTCGAGCGGGGAATACACCCATCCAGTATTTGTTGTGCAGTGTTGTACGCTCGAGCGGTAGGGTTGGGAGCTCGAGCGGAGGTCTGGTTCTGCAAAATGCTGAGCGAGTGCATTCTGCGCTCGAGCGGGAGGTTGGCCGCTCGAGCGTAAGTCTGTGAGTGGCCGCTCGAGCGGGGTGGTTTTACGCTCGAGCGTATACCTGGGTTAAAGTCCCGAATTTGTGCCTTTTCAAATCACTTTTTGCTTTCTCTCTCTCTCTTACTTTTCCAAAATCACCATTGTTGAGCCTCTCACTCTAAGACTCTACCTTCTCTCTAGGTTTTGATCTAGTAGGAGTGATTTGCTCATCTTTGGCCTTTACAAAAAAAGTTGTTGATCGTCGAGGCTTCTTTTGATCTGAAAATTTCGAGATTTGGAGCATTTTGGTTTTGGTCTTCATCTCCTTTGAGGCTCCGGGTTTGAGGTAGGAATATCCTACTCCTCTCTATGGATTTTGTCTTTAAATTTTGGTATTTTGAGATGTTTGGGTTGGTTTGGTTATTTTGTGAAAGTTTGGGGCTTTTGTGCAATTTTACAAAAGTTGGGGTTTTACTCATAATAAACCTAGATGCATGTTTGGCATGAAGAAAATGGAATGAATGTTGAATTATTGATGAAAATGCGACCTAAGGGTTGAGATTGTAATTATGGGAATTGACCTGAATTACATTGTTTAATTAATTGGGATAATTAATTGTGAGAAGTGAGGAAATAAATGTTGATTGAATATCCATTGTGCATTTATTTTCTGTTTTAGAAATAACTGCTTTGGGCTATCGGTGGAGGATAGTCGTGATTGTTGTAGACAATGCATGATATTAGGCAAATTGAAACTAATCAGAGAAGTGTGTCATGGAACTTGACGGTTGATAGAATACATTAACTACATGTATTGAGTGATTGTATATAGAACCAATGTGTTTGTATACGTTATGTGTAGAGGAGGAGATGGGGGATGTACTCCGCGGTTTAGGGGAAGATGGGGATGTACCTCTAAACCGGATAGTGTTGGGAGAAGATAGGGGATGAACTCCGTAGATACAGTCATATGCTTGTCTAGAGAAGTGAAGATAGAGCTCATATGCTTATCTTTGTGAAGTGTGGATATAGCTTATATGCATATCTGTGGATATTGTTGTTATACATATCTGTTGTAGAATGTGGATATAGCTTATATGCATATCTGTGGATATTGTTGTTATACATATCTGTTGTTTAGAATGTGGATATACTTATATGCTTATCTGAATGTGGGACATATTTTTATACATATCTGTGAAAATGATGATAGAACTAGCATGCTTGTCTATTGAAAAGGGAAAATGAAAAGTGACTTGGACTCATTAGTCGGTTGACATAAATATGTGATTTATGTGAATGTATCAGTGTTGACCATCTATCAATTGCTAATATTTTAGTCATTTTCATGGTTGGTTTAGTGTATTTCTACTGGGCTGTGGCTCACCCTATATGGGAATATCATTTTCAGGTGCAGAAGCATGCCACACCAAGGACATAGCTTGGAGGCTTGAGGCGGACATAATGATGTCGTTTTACTT
>NW_021025816.1:1925319-1963657 GCF_004153795.1 Camellia sinensis
GCGCATCGAGCGGAGGTTGGCCGCTCGAGCGTAAGTCTGTGAGTGGCCGCTCGAGCGGGGTGTTTTACGCTCGAGCGTATACCTGGGTTAAAGTCCCGAATTTGTGCCTTTTCAAATCACTTTTTGCTTTCTCTTCTCTCTCTTACTTTTCCAAAATCACCATTGTTGAGCCTCTCACTCTAGACTCTACCTTCTCTCTAGGTTTTGATCTAGTAGGAGTGATTTGCTCATCTTTGGCCTTTACAAAAAAGTTGTTGATCGTCGAGGGCTTCCTTTTGATCTGAAAATTTCGAGATTTGGAGCATTTTGGTTTTGGTCTTCATCTCCTTTGAGGCTCCGGGTTTGAGGTAGGAATATCCTACTCCTCTCTATGGATTTTGTCTTTAAATTTTGGTATTTTGAGATTTGGGTTGGTTGGTTATTTTTGTGAAAGTTTGGGGCTTTTGTGCAATTTTACAAAGTTGGGGTTTTACTCATAATAAACCTAGATGCATGTTTGGCATGAAGAAATGGAATGAATGTTGAATTATTGATGAAAATGCGACCTAAGGGTTGAGATGTTAATTATGGGAATTGACCTGATTACATTGTTTAATTAATTGGGATAATTAATTGTGAGAAGTGAGGAAATAAATGTTGATTGAATATCCATTTGTGCATTTATTTTCTGTTTTAGAAATAACTGCTTTGGGCTATCGGTGGAGGATAGTCGTGATTGTTGTAGACAATGCATGATGATTAGGCAAATTGAAACTAATCAGAGAAGTGTGTCATGGAACTTGACGGTTGATAGAATACATTAACTACATGTATTGAGTGATTGTATATAGAACCAATGTGTTTGTATACGTTATGTGTTAGAGGAGGAGATGGGGGATGTACTCCGCGGTTTAGGGGAAGATAGGGGATGTACCTCTAAACCGGATAGTGTTGGGAGAAGATAGGGGATGAACTCCGTAGATACAGCTCATATGCTTGTCTAGAGAAGTGAAGATAGCTCATATGCTTATCTTTGTGAAGTGTGGATATAGCTTATATGCATATCTGTGGATATTGTTGTTATACATATCTGTTGTAGAATGTGGATATAGCTTATATGCATATCTGTGGATATTGATGTTATACATATCTGTTTGAGAATGTGGATATAACTTATATGCTTATTCTGAATGTGGGACATAGTTTTTATACATATCTGTGGAAATGATGATAGAACTAGCATGCTTGTCTATTGAAAAAGGGAAAATGAAAAGTGACTTGGACTCATTAGTCGGTTGACATAAATATAGTGATTTATTGTGAATGTATCAGTGTTGACCATCTATCAATTGCTAATATTTTAGTCATTATTCATGGTTGGTTTAGTGTATTTTCTACTGGGCTGTGGCTCACCCTATATGGGAATATCATTTTCAGGTGCAGAAGCATGCCACCACTAAGGACATAGCTTGGAGGCTTGAGGCGGACATAATGATGTCGTTTTACTTTTTGATGTATTACATGTAAATACAAGCCAAGGGCTTAATGTGTATGAGTTAGTACTCTTTGTTGTAACCAAGTGTTAACTTGGAAAGCTGTAAGCCCGTAGGGCATTTTGCTTTTATTGTTAAATGTAATACTTTTTGTAGTGAAACACTGGATGAATGGAAGAATGTGGTTATTTCTTATGTTAATGAATGTGTTATTTGATGGGTTTGTTGTTATTATTTTGAGGGCGTTACAATATTCACATTGACATGTTAAAATTCACAGTAATAGGAGTGTAAAATTGGCCCCGTCCTGTGGCGATGCGAAACCCCGCCCGCGCCATGGGCGGCCCGGTCCGGCCGTTGACAAATGAATATTCACATTGACATGTTAACATTCACATTGATAAGAGTATAAAATTGGGCCGCGGCCCATGGGCAGCAAAAGCCCGCCCACAGCCCGGGACGGGTTTGATGTATTACATGTAAATACAAGCCAAGGGCTTAATGTGTATGAGTTAGTACTCTTTTGTTGTAACCAAGTGTTAACTTGGAAAGCTGTAAGCCCGTAGGGCATTTTGCTTTTATTGTTAACATGTAATACTTTTTGTAGTGAAACACTGATGAATGGAAGAATGTGGTTATTTCTTATGTTAATGAATGTGTTATTTGATGGGTTTATTGTTATTATTTTGAGGGCGTTACAATATTCACATTGACATGTTAAAATTCACAGTAATAGGAGTGTAAAATTGGCCCCCGTCCTGTGGCGATGCGAAACCTGCCCGCGGCCCATGGGCGGCCCGGTCCGGCCCGTTGACAATGTGAATATTCACATTGACATGTTAACATTCACATTGATAAGAGTATAAAATTGGGCCGCGGCCCATGGGCAGCCAAAAGCCCGCCCACAGCCCGGGACGGGCCCGGCCCGGCCCAGCCCGTTGACAATGTGAATATTCATATTGACATGTTAGCATTCACATTGATAGGAGTGTAAAATTAGCCCGCGCCTCGTAGCTGCCCGAAACCTGCCCACAGCCCGTGGGCGGGCCCGGCCCGGCCTGTTGACAATGTGAATGTTCACATTGACATGTTAACATTCACATTGATAAGAGTATAAAACTAGACAGCAGCCCAGGGCGGGTCCGACTCGGCCCGGCCCGTTGACAATGTGAATATTCACATTAATATGTTAACATTCACATTAATAGGAGTGTAAAATTGGCCCCCGTCCCGTGGCGGCGCGAAACCCGCCTGCGGCCCATGGGCAGGCCCGGTCCGGTCCGTTGACAATGTGAATATTCACATTGACATGTTAACATTCACATTGACAAGAGTATAAAATTGGCCCGCGGCCCATGGACGGCCAAAAGCCCGCTCGCCGCCCGGGGCGGGCCCGGCCCGTTGACAATGTGAATATTCACATTGACATGTTAACATTTACATTGATAAGAGTGTAAAATTGGCCCGCAGCCCGTGGGCGGCCCGAAGCCCGACCGTAGCCCGAGGCGAGCTTGGCCCGACCCGTGACAATGTGAATATTCACATTGACATTTAACATGCACATTGATAGGAGTGTAAAATTAGCCCGCGCTCCGTGGTTGCCCGAAACCCGTCCACGGCCCGTGGGCGGCCCGGGGCGGGCCTGGCCCAGCCTGTTGACAATGTGAATATTCACATTGACATGTTAACATTCACATTGATAAGAGTGTACAATTGGCCCGTGACCCGTGGGCAGCCCGAAGCCCGACCTCGGGCCAGGACAGGCCCGGCCCGTTGGCAATGTGAATATTCACATTGACATCTTAACATTCACATTGATAGGAGTCTAAAATTGGCCCGTAGCCTGTGGGCGGCCCGCAGCCCGTGGGCGGCCCGAAGCCCAATCGCAGCCCGAGGCGGGCTTGGCCCGACCCGTGACAATATGAATATTTACATTGACATGTTAATATTAATATTGATAGGAGTGTAAAACTTGTCCGCTGCCCGAAGCTCGCCCGCGGCCTGGGGTAGGCCCGAACCCAAACTCGGGCCACCCCGGGCCGCCCATGGGACGCGAGTCAATTTTACACTCTTATCAATGTGAATGTTAACATGTCAATGTAAATATTCACATTGTCAACAGGCGGGGCCGGGCCTGCCTCGGGCCGCCCACGGGCTGTGGGCGTGTTTCGGGCAGCCACGAGGCACGGGCTAATGTTACACTCTTATCAATGTGAATGTTAACATGTCAATGTGAATATTCACGTTGTCAACGGGCCGGGCCCACGTCGGCCCGGGGCCGGGCTTCGGGCTGCCCACGGGTCACGGGCTAATTTTACACTCTTATCAATGTTAATGTTAATATGTCAATGTGAATATTCACATTGTCAACAAGCCGGGCTGGGCCCGCCCTGGGCAGCGGGTGGGCTTCGGGCCGCCCACGGGCCATGGTCCAATTTTACACTCCTATCAATGGAATGTTAATATGTCAATGTTAATATGTCAATGTGAATATTCACATTGTCAACGGGCCGGACCGGGCTCGCCCCGGGCCGCCCATGGGACGCGAGTCAATTTTACACTCTTATTAATGTGAATGTTAATATGTGGACCGGGCTCGCCCCGGGCCGCCCATGGGACGCGAGTCAATTTTACACTCTTATTAATGTGAATGTTAATATGTCAATGTGAATATTCACATTGTCAACGGGCCGGGCCAGCCCTAGGCCGCGGGCTAATTTTACACTCCTATCAATGTGAATGTTAACATGTCAATGTGAATATTCACATTGTCAACGGGCCGGGTCGGGCCCCGCCCCGACCCGGGCCCGGGCTTCGGGCTGCCCACGGGTCATGGGCCAATTTTACACTCTTGTCAATGTTAATGTTAATGTTAATATGTCAATGTGAATATTCATATTGTGAACGGCTTGGCCCGGGCCCGCCCCAGGCGACGGGCTGGTTTCGGGCCACCCACGGGCCGCAGGCCAATTTTACACTCCTATCAATGTGAATGTTAACATGTCAATATGAATATTCACATTGACATGTTAACATTAACATTGATAGGAGTGTAAAATTGGTTCGCTGTCCGTAGATGACCCGAAACCCGCCCTCTTGTAACATGTCAATGTGAATATTCACATTGTCAACGGGCCGAGCCGACTCGAATTTTTCTGGGCACCCACGAGGATCGACATGGGCTGGGCCCCTACACATTGACGATATAAACATTTATATTGGCGGTGTGAACATTCACATTGACGATGTGAACATTCACGTTGGGGGTATTTTGGTAATTATGTCACCCATAGGACTTATTGAAACATAAGAAAATAATGTGAACTAAATGGAACATAAGTAGATGAAAAGGGTATTTTGGTCTTCTTATCTCAAATTGGACCTAATGGAATAGTCAAAAAGAATGTGGGTTGGATGGAATAAAGCTCTTAGAAAATGGATTTATCAAAAAAGCTCCCTAGATAATATATAATTTTTTAAATTATAATAAAATTAAAATATTAAAATATTGGATTAATTACCAAAAAGTCCTAACTACATATTTGGTGGCAACTTAGGTCCTGTCAAAAAGTTTTTGAATCATTAAGTCCCATTTATAGATAAAAAGACGTTTTGCCCTTTAATCCCAAAACTGAGAATGTTCTCAATTTATAATTATCAAAACTAAGAAATTTCTCAATTTTTTCTAGTATGAACTAAGAACATTATCAAAACTAAGAAATTTATAATTATCAATTTTGAAAAATTTCTCAATTTTTTTCATGATTAAAATTGAAAATATTATAAATTAAGAATGTTCTCAATTTCAAAATGATGCTCCCTTTGGTCCCTAAAAACCTCAGATAAAGAAAATAAAGTAAAAAATTTCATTCAAGCCTACGAGGCACAATAGAATAGAGATAAATGAAAAAAATTAAATAAAAATAAATTAACATTGTCTTTTCTTTACATTTTGCCCCATCTTTAGCATTGAAACAAGACAGAACCAGAGAAAATAAAATAAACTTTCAAAAATATGTATATATATATAATTGAAAGAAGCGAATAAACAATACATCTTTGATGTGGAAGCCGAGAAATCGAATTGCATTTCTAACACTACGAACGTTTCTAGCACCGTAGTCGAGCAGAGTCTGTTGGGTATACTTCTTTATTGGAGTGTAGGACCCAATTAGTTTTGGAAAAAGAATTTTAATTTGGTTTGATTTAAGTATAATATATTTTTATATATCATATTTGTGGAGACCCAATTGAATTTAGATACAATTAGGGTTTGATTACAAAACCTAAGATTTAATAATATATATATCTAATATATATATTGTTTTGTACTTCAAAAAAAAAAAAAAAAAATGGACGGCGGCTACAAACACCTTTTCCGAAGTACTGCGGCTGATTTGTGTGGGTAGGCGCTGGGTTAAATTCGGCAGCGTGTGGATTGGCTTGGTTCGGCTTTCGGTTCTGTTTTGGGTGCATTATTTTGGGTCTTCTACAACTCTAGTTTTGAAGATTTTTGTTTATCTATTTGGTGAGGTCTTTCTTCTTTGTTTATTTGTGATTATTTGAAATTCACCTAAGGGTAGTTTGTGAGACCATTCATGTCTCGTTTGTAATTATTTGGAAACTATTTGGTTGATAGTGGAATCGGATTTCGATCTTGTGGACGTACCTTACATTGAGGGAACCACGTAAAAATTCTTGTGTTGCTTTTGATTTAATTTTTCCGCATTAGTTTTTATTCCCATTGATTGCTTTACTTGCGGGGAATTACATATTTTTCCTAACAATTGGTACCAGAGCTTACGGTTTATTTGAGTTTATTTATTTGTGTAAATCAATGGAGGGGAATGTGGGTCGTATGTCTAGCTTCAATGGAAGCACTTGGGTAACTTGGAAAACTAAAATGGAGGACCTATTATTTTGTAAAGATTTATATGGACCCATTGAGGGTGATTCTGGTAAACTCGAGAGTATAAAAGATGATGAATGGAATAGGCTTAATCGAAAAGCCGTTGGTGTTATCCGTCAATGGATTGATGACAGTGTGTTTCATCATGTTGCTACTGAAACTTCAACACATAATTTATGGAAAAAATTAGAGAGCCTTTATGATAGAAAATCAGCCACAAATAAAGCCTTTCTGTTTCGTAAGTTGGCTAATTTAAAATATAAAGATGGCAGCCCTATTTCGAAACATTTGAATGAAATAAAGAGTATTGTTAACCAACTTGCTTCTATGAAAATTGTTTTTGATGATGAGTTGTAGGCTTTGATGCTACTTAGTTCTTTGCCCGAAAGTTGGGAGACTTTGGTTGTGACCGTTACTAATTCGGCTCCTGATGGAGTTGTCACAATGGGCCAAGTCACTAGTAGCCTGTTGAATGAAGAAACTAGAAGAAAATCAGCGGGTTTCTCTCATTCAGAAGCATTTGTTGTGAGAGGCCGAAATAAAACAAGGGGGAGAAGTAAGACTCCTTATGGTCGTGATCAAAGCCGTGACAAATCAAAAGATGATTCTTTTTCAAAGAAAGACATTGAGTGTTATTATTGCCATGAGAAAGGGCAGATGAAGCGGGAATGCTGAAAGCTCAAGAACAAGGTGAAAAGGCGTGACAAAAGTGTGGATAAGAAGCAAGAAGACACAACAGCAGTTACTACTAATGGTGATCTCATGGTTATTTGTGAAGATGATTGTATCAATTTTGTGGGCCAAGAAAACAATTGGGTGATTGATTCCGGTGCTTCTTTTCATGTGACTTCTCGAGTTGATTTCTTCACTACCTACACCAAAGGAGATTATGGTTCTGTTCGAATGGGTAATGAAGGTTTGTCTAAAATTATTGGCATGGGTGATATTTGCTTGGAAACAAATTTGGGCTGCAAGTTGTTGCTTAAAGTTGTGAGGCATGTTCCTGACATTCGCCTCAATTTGATTTCTATTGGAAAGCTAGATGATGAAGACTTCAACAACAAATTTGGTGATGGACTATGGAAGCTCAGAAAGGGTTCTTTGGTGGTGGCTAAGTGTAAGAAGACTTATACACTTTATTCGATGCAAGGAAAAATTTGTAAAGGTGTTGTCAATACACTTGAAGATGATACTTCAACCGAATTGTGGCACAGGCGACTTGGGCACATGAGTGAAAAGGGGCGGCAAGTTTTGTTTAAGAAAGAGCTTCTACCCGGTTTGAAAGGTACACATCTCAAAACTTGTGTTCATTGTTTGGTGGGTAAACAACATAGAGTTTCTTTTCCGAAAAATGTTACTTCTAGAAAAGAAAATATTTTGGAGTTGATTCATTCGGATGTTTGTGGTCCTTTAAAAGTTAGAACACATAGTGGTGCACTTTATTTTGTTACTTTCATTGATGATTATTCAAGGAAAGTTTGGGCTTTTCTACTAAAAACTAAAAATCAAGTTCTAGAAGCATTTAAGCATTTTCAGGCCATGGTTGAAAGAGAAACAGGGCAGAAATTAAAGTGCATCCGATCAGACAATGGTGGTGAATACATTGGGCCATTTGATGAGTATTGTCGCAGCCAAGGTATTCGGCACCAAAAGACAGTTAAGAAGACTCCTCAACAAAATGGCATTGCCGAGGGGATGAACCGCACTATTGTGGAAAGAACAAGGTGTTTGCTTTCACAAGCTAAATTGCCAAGATCCTTTTGGGGTGGGCCAATGAAGACAGCGGTTGACGTGATCAATTTGTCTCCTTGCTATCCTTTGAATGGTGATGTTCCTGAAAGAGTTTGGACTGGCAAAGATGTGTCTTATGAGCACTTGAGAGTGTTTGGTTGCCAAGCTTTTGTTTACATTCCAAAAGATGAGAGGTCCAAGCTTGATAGCAAGTCAAGACAATGTATTTTTCTTGGCTATGGGCGTGATGAATTCGGGTACAGATTATGGGATCCGGTCGACAAGAAAATCATTCGAAGCCGTGATGTTGTGTTTCTTGAAGACCAAACAATTGAAGACTTTGGCAAAGGTGATCAACCAGAGCCAAAAACTAGTGATCTCATTTACATGGATCCATCTCCTTCATCTTCAGTTGATGATGAAAATGAGGGAGATATGCAACCACCTATTGAAGATGTGGAGGATGATGCTAATCCTAATGAAGTTGAGCCAGAAATTGAGGAAGAGCATCCAACTCAAGAACCGCCACCACAACTTGAGTTAAGAAAATCTACAAGGGACCGACAACCTTCAAGAAAGTATCCTCCCAATGAATTTGTGTTGATTTTCGATCAAAGGGATCCCGAGAGCTACCAAGAAGCAATTGAGCATGCAAAGAAAGGTGATTGGAAAAAGGCCATGGAAGAGGAGATGAATTCTTTACTTGAAAATCACACCTATGATTTAGTGAAGTTGTCTAAGGGGAGGAAAATTTTGAAGAATAAGTGGGTCTTCAAATTGAAGAATGATTGCAAGAATCTAAGGTACAAGGCACGTCTTGTTGTGAAAGGTTTTGGGCAAAAGAAAGGTATTGACTTTGATGAGATTTTCTCGCCGGTTGTAAAGATGTCTTCTATTCGGGTTGCACTTGGCATGGTTGCAAGTATGAACCTTGAAGTTGAACAACTTGATGTGAAGACTGCATTTCTTCACGGTGATCTTGAAGAAGAAATTTACATGGAGCAACTGTTTTGTAGAGAAAGGGAAAGAGAAATTTGTTTGCAAATTGAAGAAAAATTTGTATGGCCTCAAGTAAGCCCCACGGCAATGGTACAAAAAATTTGACTCTTTCATGATGAATAATGGTTTTTCTAAAACCACTTCGGACCATTGTGTGTTTGTGAAAGGTTTCCCGGATGGCAAATTTATTATTCTTTTGCTTTATGTTGATGACATGTTAATTGTGGGTTAAGATTCTACCATGATAAACAGGTTGAAATTAGAGTTGAGCAAGTCTTTTGCTATGAAAGATTTGGGACCGGCAAAGCAAATTCTTGGTATGAAAATTGTTCGTGATCGCAAAGAGGGACTTATTTGGTTGTCTCAAGAAAGCTACATTGAGAAAGTTCTTGAGAGGTTCAACATGAATAAAGCAAAGCCGGTTGGTTGTCCACTTGCGCACTTCAAGCTTAGTTCGAATCAATGTCCTACAAGTGAGAAAGACAAAGAAAAGATGTTGAAAGTTCCTTATGCTTCAACAATTGGTTCTTTGATGTACGCCATGATTTGTACAAGGCCGGATAATGCTCACGCAGTTGGTATGGTAAGTCGTTTTCTCTATAATCCGGGTAAAGAACATTGGGCAGCGGTAAAATGGATTCTAAGGTATCTTTGAGGGATTTCGAAGGTATGTTTGTGTTTTGGGGATGGTAAGCCGATGCTTGATGGGTTCACAAATTCTGACATGGCCGGTGATATTGATTCTAGGAAATCTACTTCGGGGTATTTGATGACTTTTGCAGAAGGAGCTGTGGCATGGCAATCCAAATTACAAAAATGTGTTTCTCTCTCAACTACCGAAGCTGAATTTATTGCCATTACAGAAGCTTGCAAAGAAGAGTTATGATTGAAGAAATTTTTGCAAGAGTTGGGTTTAAAGCAAGAAAAGTATGTGATTTATTGTGATAGTCCAAGTGCTATTCACTTGAGTAAAAATTCTACTTTTCATTCGAGATCGAAACACATTGATGTGAGATACCACTGGATTCGTGATGTGTTAGATTCGAAATTGTTATAACTAGAAAAGGTTCACACAGATGATAATATTTCAGATATGTTGACAAAGACTTTGTCGAGGGACAAACATTTAAAGTGTCGAACTTTGGCGGGTATGGTTGATTTTTCCACCTAAGTCGGTAGGGGGAGAATTGTTGGGTATACCTCCTTATTGGAGTGTGGGACCCAATTGGTTTTGGAAAAAGAATTTTAATTTGGTTTGGTTTAAGTATAATATATTTTTATATATTATATTTGTGGAGACCCAATTCAATTTAGATACAATTAGGGTTTGATTACAAAACCCAAGATTTAATAATATATATATATATATATATATATCTAATATATATATTGTTTTGTACTTAAAAAAAAAAAAAAAATGGACGGCGGCTACAAACACCTTTTCCGAAGTACTGCGGCTGATTTGTGTGGGTAGGCGCTGGGTTAAATTCGGCAGCGTGTGGATTGGCTTGGTTCGGCTTTCGGTTCTGTTTTGGGTGCATTATTTTGGGTCTTCTACAACTCTAGTTTTGAAGATTTTTGTTCATCTATTTAGTGAGGTCTTTCCTCTTTGTTTATTTGTGATTATTTGAAATTCACCTAAGGGTGGTTTGTGAGACCATTCGTGTCTCTTTTGTAATCGTTTGGAAACTATTTGGTTGATAGTGGAATCGGATTTCGATCTCGTGGACGTACCTTACATTGAGGGAACCACATAAAAATTCTTGTGTTGCTTTTGATTTAATTTTTTTGCATTAGTTTTTATTCCCATTGATTGATTTACTTGTGGGGAATTACATATTTTCCCTAACAGAGTCACCACTGCAAATTTCGAAACCAAACAGTTCGAGATTCAATTACAGAAGTACGAAGTGATTCATATACACACAAATGCGTGTATATATACATATGTATGTAATCGATACAACTAGAGAGAGAGAGAGAGAGAGCTTTATCGGAATCAGATTCGCCGCTAGAGGAGGCGAGGATTGAGAAAGTTGAGCGTGGTTTGAATTTGATTTTAGTGAATCGAGTCCAAAACAACTCCAAAGAATAACCCAGGTATGATTTCATCGCAAGTGAACAAAAACCAGATTCGAAGCTGGTTTGATGCGAGTCGCGGATGAATTCAAGAGCAAAAGTCATGATCTTGAACTGAAATCCAGATTCGAAGTCGAAGAGTGACCTGTGAAATTGATTGATCGAGCTTCAATCAACGACGAATCAAGACCCAAATTACCCTTGTGAACTCGAATCACCCATGTTCATCGAACTGGAGTTGCGTAGAACTTCAAATTGCAACTGTGAAGAGAGAGAGAATGAAGACAACAATGATGTTTGGCAGTTATGAGGAGGTCTTGGAAGGATAAATTGAGTTATTTAAAATTAATGGGACTTAAAGGAGCAAATAATTTTATTTAGGATTTCATGGAGCATAAGTTCACAAAATGGAACTTGTATGTAAATACCCCTAAAATATTATACTTAATATTAATTTTTACTTATTTATTTTTATCTTATATTTTTTTTGCTCATATCTTATATCTTAAAATTCTTATTAAGTATAAATTGTTATCCATAATATACTATGGCGGTGTTTGGGAAGGATTTTTTTTAGTTTTTTTTTTTAGTTTTTTTTACTAAAAGATAAATTGGTTACAAAATAAAAAAAAACAAATACAAACAAAATATCACATCAAATCCCATAATTATTTTACTTTTTCTTTCACAAACATCACATCCAACCACAAAAATACTCAACTATTTTCCTAAACACAAAAAAAAAATTCTCCAATAATATCCTACAGCTAAAAAACCTACAAAAAAAACTCACTTCCCAAACACCCACTATATTATTCATAATTTTTATTAATATTTTTATTCTTTAACTTATAAAATTAATCCATTTCTTGTCCCGCACCCACCACTCCTGATTTGTCGCTTCCTTAATATGATAAGGGACGAAAGTAAATTACTACAAAAGCCTATTTTGTCAATTAGGTTAAAAGTTAGCTTTTTAGTTTTTTGGCTTTTTTGAGTCACATCACCTCTTTATTTTTTTATGCATTATTTAAAAAAAAAAAAAATCAAATGTCTGACTTTTAACCTACTTCGAAAATAACTCATCCCAAGCCCAACCTGTAAAGCAAAGGACTTAGAGTAAGGAATGAAGGTGAGTGTAATATAGTAACTTCATTTATTCGTTAATTTATTAAGATGACTGTTGCTCCTTTGTCTCTTCCAATTTCTCTTTCGGTAGCTTCTAAAAAAAAAAAAAACTCTTTATATCCATTGTTTAATTAAAGAATTTAATCAAAACCTCTTCATAATAAAATTTCATACATTAAGTACAAACATATTTTTTTTTTTTCAAAAGTCTAGCACACATCATTATTATCAAAATATTCTTAGTAAGTAATTTAAAATTTTAAAAAGATATAACTTTTTATCTAAATGTCGCTTTTAATAAAATTAGTATTTTTAGAATTTTCTTATCAATATCTATCAAACAAGTTTTATGTTGGTTATGAAATTCTTTTAAAAAAATAAAATATAATTTTTACCATCGAAATTAATGTCAACGGTAAAATTTTACTCTATCTGACAGTAAAATTCAATTCTGATTTACAATAATATTACTGTAAAATTTTAATTTTTAAATACTAAAATATTATCATCAACACTAAGCACTGTAGTCACTATAATAATTAACAAATAAGGGAGTTTTGGCAAAAGTACGTCTACCGTCATTTATAAATAGATTGTCCCTAAACAAAACCTAAATAAAATTTTTGCATCACAAAAATGGTCCAAGGAGAGGGTTTTGGCCAAAAACACCCTTTTTAATTCTGCTACCTTTAAAAAAAAAAATTTAAAAGTATTCTATCTCCTTACACTGCAAAATTCCACTCATACCCTTATTTCTCTTTTTTCAAAATTTTTATCCCTAATATTTCTCTTTTTTAAAATGAAAATAAGTCAAATTTTCAAGCCAAAATATTCTGAAGTGAACAAAATCTAACACAAATTTTGATACAAATAAATGTAATTTATCTTTCTAAATATAATAAGTTTTATACATATATATAACATTTATTGTATGAATGAAGATAAAGAGAATTTGGACATGTTTAGTGGAAACAATATAGAAACACTTTTCTAGTTTTCAAAACTATCTAATGAATAGGTGCCAAATTCAATCTCTGATTTATTATGTTTGTAGAAACTACCCAATATATTTGGCAGGAAAAACAATTATTCACTGTCGCACATGATAATAATGTAATCGTACCACAAGTAGATCTAAATCGCCCATTTACATAGATTTATAAATAAATAGTTTAAATCTATTTTTGAAACGTCCACTTTTGACATGAAAAATTTTGTGACAAAAGACAATTCTTGGTGATGTTTAATTGTTATGGTCCAAGACCCGTGAGTCTGTTTAGCAAATTAACACAATGTTAAGGCTGTCTATCTTTCTTGGCAACCAGCTTCAGAGATCTTGTGTAAGAACAATGTTAAGCCCTATTTTCTTCTCTTACATTTGACCTAGCTAGGTCGTTTGCTTAGTTTGGTTTGGTTGTTTTTCCTTGTCCCATGTTGACTATTTGAAGCCTTTGAATGTTGTTTCCATGTACATATCTGAATCCCAATAGCAATTGTATATAACATTGTAATGTGTTTGGACTGGGCAAATTCACAAATTAACAAAGATTTGGTGCTAAGTTGTGGGTACACATGCTCATTCTCAAAATGAAGTTCCCTTTCACATGTACAAGTAGGCAAACTATAATTAGTTACATAAAACAAAGAGTAATGATATGCAAACATGAAAAAAAGAGTACATGTTCTTGATACTTTTTGATTTAATTCCGTGCATGTGAACTTTTTTTGTGGGTGAATCGTGCATGTAAACTTGTAGCTAGAAACAATGATTAAGCTTTCACCTTGTACATGGTATAATTTCTATCGAGCACTTAACATAGTACTGGTGATTTCATTGCCCGTAGTTGTCGCTTCCTTGCTTGACGAAGAACCAGTCCGAAGAATATTTCTTGCAGTGAAGAAGCCAGGTTGTTTGGCTTAAGGCAATGCAGCTTCACTGCCCAACATCAGAACTACAGATGACATGCTTGGCCTATCTTTTAGACTTTCTTGCACACATAAAAGACCAACATGGATTGATCGCAACATTTCAATTTGGTAGCATGAGTCCCATAGAGCCTCATCAATCAATTCCAATGACTTGCCTTCTTCATAGAGTCTCCATGCCTGAATAATCCACTACAATATTAGCAGTACAAGACACAAAATCCTCTATCTCAAAATTTCTTTGTTCTCTTTTCTCAAGACACTCACAGTTAGATTACGCCCCAAGATACCCGTACCTCAAGATTCTCAAGGATCCAATGAATGAGTGTTTCAGAACAGAAGGAAAAGATAATTTAGGAATAAAGAATCTTTTATCCTTATTGGAGCACATGCATATGAGATTACTTCTAGTCAGTATACTTACATGGCCAAGTAGGTTGTGGTTGTGCCCTAGATGATAAAAAAACCTTTGTTTTTCTTCCCATTCACTTTTAGACTTTCTTGCACACATAAAACACCAACATGGATTGATCGCAACATTTCAATTTGGTAGCATGAGTCCCATAGAGCCTCATCAATCAATTCCAATGACTTGCCTTCTTTATAGAGTCTCCATGCCTGAATAATCCACTACAATATTAGCAGTACAAGACACAAAATCCTCTATCTCAAAATTTCTTTGTTCTCCTTTCTCAAGACACTCACAGTTAGATTACGCCCCAAGATACCCGTACCTCAAGATTCTCAAGGATCCAATGACTGAGTGTTTCAGAACAGAAGGAAGAGATAATTTAGGAATAAAGGATCTTTTATCCTTATTGGAGCACATGCATATGAGATTACTTCTAGTCAGTATACTTACATGGCCAAGTAGGTTGTGGTTGTGCCCTAGATGATAAAAAAACCTTTGTTTTTCTTCCCATTCACAATGTCTAACACCAAAACGCCAAAGCTGAATACATCTGATTTTATTGAAAATAACCCATCTATTGCATACTCTGGAGACATGCACCCACTGTAACAAAACACAGAATGAAAAACTGGATTTTGAAGTAACAATATAAGTGAATTAAACAAAACATATTATAGAGATTCTTACTATGTTCCAATCACTCTATTTGTATTTGCTTCTGTCTCATTTCCTCCAAAACTTCTAGCTATTCCAAAATCTGATATTTTTGGGTTCATGTCAGTATCTAGCAAAATATTGCTAGCTTCGAGATCTCTGTGAATAATTCTCAGCCTAGAATCTTGATGAAGATAAAGAAGTCCCCGTGCAATCCCATTAATAATGTGGAAGCGCTTTGACCAATCCAGTAATGTGCTTTGGCTTTGATCTGTCCATTTTTTTTTGTCTGATTTAGTCCACACTCTTGCTAATTTAACGGATAAATTTAACAAGATTCCTCAATGGAAAATCCCAAATTTTAGAAGACCATGTTCATGCAAATGCACATGTAATAAAAACCACATATAATTTCGTTCCCATTATCAAATAAAGCACAAGGTTTGTATGAAACCAAAAATAAACAAAAAAAAAAATATATAGGAAAAAGGAAAGAAAGAACGACTGCTGGTTGTGGTCTTAGAGTGGAATAGTTGCAATATATATAGTATTATAGTTTTGAAGAGAGCCAAATCAAATATAAAACAGTCCAGGCTTTTGCTGGGCATGTATTCGTAGATTAACATCATTTCTTCTCCTTGAATGCAGCATCCTAGAAGCTTCACAAGATTTCGGTGCTGAAGTTTGGCAATACAGATAACTTCATTCTTGAACTCATCAAGTCCTTGGCTAGAATTTTTTGAGAGCCGTTTCACAGCTATTTCTTGTCCTCCTTCTAGTGTACCCTGAGAATTACCATTATAATTGATAGAATGATCTTCTGCTAGAATTAGCTTGAAAGCAAACGAATTATTATTATTATTATTATTATTATTATTATTATTATTATTATTTTTGGCCATTCTTATTAATTGTGTCTTTACTTGCTGTTTTTATGTTGCTCTGGCTGACATTGTTCCAACAAGTGCAGCTATGACCAGTGATTTATGTTACAACTACTTAAACGACAAAAATTACATAGATTTATGAAGTTTCATAGGGAGAAAGGATGCATCAAACCAATTGTCTTCTTTGAAAGTTGAAAGACAAATATAAAATTCCACTTCTCAAAAGCAGGCATAATTATAAAAATTTTATCTTCAGAATAGTGGGGTCTGTATTAAAAGATTTAGTAAGTTTAGGAATACAATTTTTTTTTCTTCTAAAAGTGGGGACCCAAACATCAAGATGAATGCAGTGCTGCAGCCTACAAAACAACATTCTATGTACCTTTTTGTAGAAATTTTTTTGTGTTTGTAGCATTACTATTTATGAAAAAGCAATGATAAAAAAGTTGAATGGTTTTATGGCTTCTGGATAGGCTCCATGAGATTGGGCATTGATCCTGTAGACAGGTCCGAATCCACCCTCTCCAATCTTATTGTTGATTGAAAAATTATTTGTGGAATCAGCTATTATGGTTAAGTCAAACAATGGTAACTCTAGATCTTCTTGTTGGGTTTTGTCAGTGTAACCTTGTTCAGACTTGTGCATCAGAATTCCTGTAAAGCCGGGACAAAATGGAGATCAATATGACAAGTAGTTCTAAAATGTAACATACCAGTACATTGTTTAACACAGAATGACACAAATGGATATATACCTTCTCTGTTCAGCTGTGAATTCCTCCTTTTCCTTTTTCGGAGATACACGATTAGGCTTATACCCATCAGAAGAATTCCAATTAACAATGCCAAGGTCACTGCCACTATCTCTCTTTTCTTGCTATGGACTGTTGAATCATCAATCCGTTTAACAAAAATGGTCAATGGATCAGTTAGATAATACAATTATGAAAGCACAAACTTAAAAGGGATTGCTTTAGGTTTCAAAAATTGTTATGGAAAAAGGGATGAAAAAAAGCTAAACAAAACAAACACACAAGCATGCAAGAATTTACAAGCTCAGGGGCAGAATCAGAAATTGTGACTTGAGGGGGCCAAACCAGTAGAAAGTATTTTCACCAATCAGGGCGACTCGAGATGCCCTTGATAGAGTCAGAAGGAAAAGAATGATTCATATAACCGACTCCATTTGATGGGACTTAAGGTTTGGTTTGGTTAGGGCGACTCGAGATAATTTGAAATCTAAAGGGATCATTTTACATGAGGTTCTCTACAATTTTCAATATTGTTTTAATTTTTTTATTTAAAATTTATTCTCTTTTTGAGATGAAAAAAAAAAAACTAATAATTAAATCTCCTATTCAAATTTCATTAATATATTCTTTTACTTGATAATATGGCTAATTCACTTAATCTTTCTTGTGATAGACAATTTTAGGTAGAATTTTATCATTTTTAATTTTAAAATTTCTATGAGCAAATCTTTCTATAATTTTATATAAGATAGACATAAAGTTATAAAAATAATATAGTAAAATATCTCAACAACATAAGTTTGGTCGTTTGATGATGATACGGTTTTGAAAATTTATTTTGCGATTTAAAGTTGACCAAAAAGAGAGTTATGTAGTAGAAAGACAGTTTAGGTGCCGATAAAAGTGAAGATGGTAGCTGATTGGGCTTTTTTATAGCTATTCTTGTATTGATAAATAAATCTGGTAGTCATTTTTTTTTTTAAGCCAATGATTTTTTTTTAAAAAAAATTTATTTTAAAGTTAACTAGCTTAGTTGATTTTCAGCCTTCATTTTTAAACCAAGGTCTTTGGTAAAATAAAAGTAAGGTTGTGTTCTGATCAAGAATTTGACAAAAGATTTGTGGAGAAAAAGGAAAAGGGTAGAGAAAAGTAAATGAAATATATGTTAAATTATTTTCACTCTTCCTCTTCTTTTTTTTCCCTCCACAAGTTTCCTTTAAATCTTTGATCCAAACACAACCTCAAGTGGAGGTTGCTTTAAGAGTCTATGCTTTTTTGAAAAAATATAAATATTTTATTTTATTTTTAAAATGGGGGTGCCATGGCCCCCTCCTGTCCCTGCACAATTCTGCTGCCAAGCCTACATCCATGGCGAAGAATCATGCAGTTTCACTTGAGTATAAAGATCAAAGATCATCATAACTCTAAAAAGGCAAGTTTGAAAACGATAGAGAAAGAAATGATATAGAGATAAGGAAATTGAGCAAGGCGGGTGGATCCCAGTAGTGAATCATAGGAAAAGGCGACAAGTATGGAGCAAGGAAGCAAGAAAAGGTTTTTTCTCTGTATTTGTGGATAATATACCACAGAAGATGGATCCTAAAGCTTTGTTTCAACTATTCACAAAGTTTGGAGTAGTGAGGGATGTTTTTATCCCACAGAAGAGAAGGAAGGCCACAAACACTAGATTTGGTTTTGTTAGATTTGATTGCTCCGTAGCGGCGAACATCGCTGTCCAGAAAGCCAACGGATTGTGGGTCAAGGATAGAGAGCTTAAAGTCAATATGGCAGAGTATGGCAGAATCGAGGATAGATCAGTTAAAAGAAACCAATCTGGAGGGATTTTTGGTGGACATGAAGATAGGGGAAGGTTTGATCGAGCTCGTCATGGTTTACAGAGATCCTTTGCAGATGTGGTCAAAGACGGAATCGATACACCGATGGGCACAACAGCATCTACCATTAAGGTAAATGAAGAAGGGCATGGTTGGTTATTTGAGAGCGCGATTTTGAAATTCAAGACAGAGTACTCTTTGCAAAGCATTCGGATGGTGCTTAAAGAGAACGGATTGGGACATGTGTTGGCTAGAAAGGGAGGTGGCAGGAAAGTAGTCTTCACTTTCTTGTCTAAAGAGGATATGTTGGCTAACATATTGGCGATTAAACAATGGTTCAAGGATTGGTGTGAGTCTATTAAAATCTGGGAACCAGACGATACAGCAGAGAAAGAAAGGTGCCTGTGGCTCAGATGTTATGGTGTCCCCTTGAGCATGTGGAATAGAAGCACTTTTAACAAGATTGGTAGCGTGTGGGGTAGTGTTCTAAGTTTGGATGGGAATATCAGTCAACCTGAGACTTTCAGCCATGGCAGAGTCAGAATTGCAACGGGCTGTATGGAGTTTATCAATCAGACGATTAAGTTGGAATGTAAAGGGAGAATCCATTCAGTTTTGGTTTGTGAAGAACAACCACATATTTCGTTTGACAGTGGAAGCATATTATCCAGCGAGTGGGTGGAAGACCGTGACTCTAATGAGGTTGATAAGCAAGATTCCATAGGGGTGGGTCATGAAGATAAGTCTGTTGATAATCTGGTAGTGGAGGATGAAGATGATGAAGCTGAGCTGGAAACCAATCTGGTTGACACCATAGTTGAAGAGACTACAAGTGGAGTGGGGAACAACTTGGTGGTTGAGGAGCGTATGGAGGTGGCGGTGGCAGAGAGTAGCCTTGAGGCTAATGATGACAATCTAAGGATTGAGGAGCAGCTATGTACACCTAGCTTTCTTAAGAGTTTAAATGGGGCTGATGTTCATGGGTCGGGTATTAGCCTTGAAGTAAATTTGGGCCATTTATATGATCCAGTGGAGTACAATAGATCTGATATTGTAGTGAGGGGTCCAAATATACAACCTAATGGATTAACTAATTCTATTTGGGCTCCTAAAAGACCCAGCATGCCTACGGTGCAAACAACTCCACATGGAGCTAGAAACAGCAGAATTAATGATCAGAAGTCAAAAAGGAAAGGTAAAAGAAAGGTAAGTTTTGTTGGAGCATCAAAATCAGCTAATGAGGTTAGTGGGTATGCATACCTTGCTCGTTTATATGGTCATAAATGTGCATCATCAAGCAAGTCCTCCCCTAAATGCGCTGTTTTTAGGGCTGTTGCTTCAGCTTTGTCTCTATCTGCTTCTAATGAGAGCCACTCTGGCAGTAGAAGCCATATCCTTAGTGAGGCACAAGCAAACATTCAGTTGGGGAAAATTCTGGGCATTAACTATAAAGGCAAAGAGGCGGAAGTTCTGGAAAAAATGGTGGACCTAGAAGGTGTTGACAGAGTAAGGAGGAAGATGAAGAAGAAAGAATAGGAGCATTAAGTCTCTCTATGGGGTCTGAATGGTATTAAAATTGTTTTCTAATGAAGTTGATGTCTTGGAATGTTAGAGGATTGGGGAAGCTAGAAAAGAGGGGAAGGATTAGGAAGCTCATCTATGAAAGAAAGGTGGATATGGTGCTTCTTCAGGAGACAAAACAAGCTTCTATTACTGAGAATGTTGTTAGAGCTTTGTGGGGTAAGAGAAACATGGAGTTTATGGCTGTGGGTTCTGAAAGGACTGCTGGGGGTCTTCTTTGTATCTGGGACCCAGATTTTTTTCAGCTGGTAGATTGTTGCAGTAATAGAAGATTTGTTCTCTTATCAGGTATTTTGTTAAATACTTTTGAGTGTACTGTTGTGAATGTATATGCCCCCAATGAGGTGGGTAGCATATGCAAATTTTGGGATTCCTTACTCAAATTAAAATCTGAGTTCCCAAAACCATGGTGTTTGGGGGGAGATTTGAATGAGATTAGGAATATTGGCGAAAGGGTGGGCTGTTCCAGAAGAGATAAAGGAATGAGGGATCTAAATTCTTTCATAGAGAGTTGTGAGTTGCACGATCTACCTTTGTTAGGCAGGAAGTTCACATGGTGCAATGCTCAAGATGGGGAGAAATGGAGTAGGATCGATAGAATTCTGCTTAATCCGGAGTGGCTGCTGAGGTATAATTTCAAAGTTTGGGGTCTTCCTAGGCTTTTTTCTGATCATTGCCCTATTTTGTTAATGGATGACGTGAGGGATTAGGGGCCTAAGCCTTTTAGGTTCATTAATGCTTGGACTAGTCATCCTAGTTTTCCCTCTTTAGTGGCTAAGGTTTGGCATGAATCTAGCATTATTGGGAGGGCTGGGTATGTTTTGTTTCAGAAACTGAAAATTCTAAAGGTGGAGCTTAAAAAATGGAATTTTGAAGTTTTTGGGAATCTTGTTACAAAACTCAAGAAGGCAGAGGAGGAGTTGGTTGAGCTGGACATTGTGGCTGAAGATAGACATCTGGTAGAGGCTGAGAGGAGCAGAAGAAAGGAAGTGAGAGTTGAAGTTTGGAAGCTTAATCGTATGATGGAATGGCTATGGCAACAAAAATCTAGAGTAAATTGGACCATTAATGGAGACAAAAATACTAAGTATTTTCATCTTATGGCTAGCAGCAGAAGGAGTAGAAATTCTATTTCTACCATCACAATAGAAGGAGAAGTGTTTGAAGAGCCAGAGAAGGTAAGGTATGAGGTTGTACAACATTTTAAGTGGCAATACACTGAAAGGTGGAAAAGAAGACCAGTGTTGGGTGGTACCTTTAAATCAGTTTCAGAAAGTGCTACGTTCCATGCTCTGGAAGTTGATTTTTCTGTAGATGAAGTTAAGGCAACTGTTATGGAGTGTAGTGGTGATAAGGCGCCAGGCCCTGATGGGTTTAATTTGTTGTTTTTCTAGAAATTCTAGAAGATAGTTCATCCTGAGGTTATGCTTTTCTTGCAGGATTTTCATGCTTCTAGCAAGCTTTCCTATGGTTGTAACAGTTCATTTATCACTCTTATACCTAAGTCTGATAACCCCATTGGACTGTCAAATTATCGGCCTATTGGTTTGGTGGGTAGTATGTACAAAATTCTCTCCAAGGTTCTGGCTAATAGACTTAAGAGAGTTCTTCCTACTGTTATTGGTGAAACACAATCTGCTTTCTTGGGAGGGCGAAGTATATTGGATGGTGTTTTTATTGCTAATGAGATTGTTGATGGATGGAAAAAATCCAAAAGAAGAGGTGTTATTATCAAATTAGACTTTGAGAAAGCTTATGATTCAGTTAATTGGGCATTCCTATTCTCTATGTTATCTAATTTTGGTTTTGGGTCAAAGTGGGTATCATGGATGAAGGAGTGTATATCTACAGTAAGGTTGTCTGTTTTAGTGAATGGTTCTCCAACTGAGGAATTTTCACCACAGAGAGGTCTCAGACAAGGTGATTCCTTGTCTCCTTTCTTATTCAACATAGTGGTTGAAGGTTTGAATATTTTAATGAACAGGGAAAATGAAAAAGGCATTCTCAAAGGGGTAAAAATTGGTATAAAGGAGGTTATGATATCTCATCTTCAATTTGCTGATGATTCCATAATATTTTGTGAAGCAGATATGGATCAAATTGTGCTCATAAAGAGGATTTTAAGATGTTTTGAAATCCTGTCTGGCATGAGAATTAATTTTCACAAGAGTGTGGTGTGTGGAGTTGGAGTGGAGGAGGATACTTTGGCATCTTTCGCAGATATTCTGAATTGCAAGGTTCATGGCCTGCCATTTAAATTTTTGGGGCTGCCATTAGGTGCTAATCCAGGTAGAAAATCTACTTGGAAGCCAGTGTTGGATAAAGTAAGATCTAGGCTGTCTGGGTGGAAGCGAAGGCTCATCTCCTTTGCAGGTAGATTAACTTTGATTAAGTCCGTTTTATCTAGCCTTCCTATCTATTATCTATCTTTGTTTAAAATGCCTTTTGGAGTGGTTAGAGAGATTGAAAGGTTGGAAGCTTCTTTCCTTTGGGGAGGGAATGGTTTAAAGAGGAAAGTTCATTTGGTGAAGTGGGATGAAGTATCTAAAAATAGGAATCAAGGTGGGTTGGGGATTAGGAGAATCAAGGATGTCAATGATAGTTTGATTCTTAAATGGTGGTGGAAATTCGGTAGTGAGGTAAATGCCCTATGGAGAAGAGTGTTGTGCAGCAAGTATAGGATTGAAGAGGCTAATTGGATGCCTCCAGTGTTCTCATCATCTATTCACTCTAGAATCTGGAGCGATGTTCTTGCAACTGCTGGTCATAATCCACATCTTGTGGAGTTCTTTTTGGGGAAGTATCAGATAAAGGTTGGTAATAGGTGCAGAATCAAGTTTTGGTATGATAAGTGGGTCGGTTATAGATGTTTTAAAGACAAGTTTCCTAGACTTTTTAGCCTGTCAAATGATAAGGAGGGTACGCTATCCTGTTATTCAGCAAGAAAATCAGTGAGGAGGAGTGGAATTTATCTTTCCGAAGGGATTTATACGATTGGGAGAAGGAGGAGGTAGCTAGCATGGCTGCAATTTTGGGGTGGCTCCATCTTTGAGGGTTGATGTTGAAGATTATCCTATTTGGAATGGTTCTTTTGGTGTTAGTTTCAAGGTCTCTGATCTTTATCGATTCAGTGATGCTAGTATGGGCCCTCACCTCAAAATATGTAAGTTTGTGTGGAATAATGGTATTCCCCCCAAAGTTCAGTTTTTCGGATGGTTGGCTTGGAGGAATAGAGTTAAAACTGGGGATTATTTACAACATATTGGTGTCCTTAATGGTAATGCATCTATCTTATGTGCCTTTGGCAAAAATGAAAATGAATCTGCATCTCATGTTCTATTACACTGTCCATTTTCTTGGCAAGTTTGGTCTAACTTAATGCTATGGTGGGGGTGTATTTGGGTGGTGCCAAGGACAATTAACTGTTTATTTCATTGGTGGATAGGTTGGGATTATAAGAAAGTGGTTAGGAGATTGTGGAGAGCCTTACCACCTATTGCTCTTTGGTCCATTTGGAAGTTTAGAAATGATTGTATGTTTAATGGAGCGCAGCTATGTGGGTCTGAGTTATGTGAGACAATCAAGTTCAGATTTGCTATGTGGGTTAAAGCATCTTCAAAGGGATTCATGTACTCTACCATGGAATTAATTAATAATATGGATCAGATTAAGCAATGCAGCTGAGGCGGATCCAGTTTGGAATTTTGCTGTGTGGATTCAGTTTTGGATGCAGGTTAATGGTCTGCGGTCTGTGTTCTGCCCCTTCTCTTATATGCTGCTTTGCTTGTGAGAGGATCTGCAGGGGATGGCTACTAGTTGCTGGTGTAGGAATGGATTTCGGTGGCTGCTGTGGACTGCTGAATATTAAGCTTATTTTGCTGGACTGCCTTACGCAGTGGGTATGCACCAGCAGATTGGTGTTATGTGACTGCTGCAGAGTGGATGAAATATAATTGCTATGAGAAGGTGCAGTGGGATGATAGGTGTTATGCTGTTTTGTTCAAATTTCAGTTGTCGAGTTCAAATTTTGTTTTGTGGCTGCTATAGGCTGTTTGTGGCTGGGTATCTGCATTGTCTGTCTGTTGTTGCTATCTGCTCTAAGCTGCTGCATTGGACTGAAATTTGCTTGTTCAGAGCTGCTGCATTGTTTTGTTGGTTCTGCTTCGGATGAAGTTCTGGTAGCAGTGTCTTCGAATTAACAGTGCAGTGGCTGCTTCGGGTGTGCTTTGCAGTGGTAATCTGCAGTATTTTGGTTGTGCATTGGAGTGCTTGATTCAGTTGGATTGCTGCAGACTTTGTTTTTGGATTGCTGCAGTGTTTTTTTGTTTTTGCTATCTCTTTCGTTGGTTTCTCACCAACTAGGAGGTTTGAGTTTCATCTAGCTCCTTCCTCCTCTTTATTGATGTTTTCCATTGTACCCCGTACGTGCTTCATCAATAAAGTTTTCTTTGCCGATAAAAAAAAAGATCATCATAACTCTAGAATTCTAAAATAACACAATATAAACAAAAATCCAAACGATAATAAACCGGGGCCAAAATTGGCTCAAATACAAATACAAGTAGAACCTACTGTGGTGGGCATGTGGGTTTAGATGGGTAATAAGTATCATCCGGATTGAATTCTTAAAGGTTCAGTATAGTTAACTACATGGTTCTCACAGAGGTATAATCTAATCAATCTATGTTCACTAATCTATGTGTTTGCTATGAATTCTTACCTAACTTAGAGGAAGCCATCCTTATGTAAACGTCTTGCTCATTTGTATTTAACTCTCTCATATCAATCAACTTACCAAACCAAAGCAAGCAGCCACTTCCACCTCTTCTTATGTCTAAATTTGCGTAAGCCATACAAGAGCAGTTTTTCAAGCATACCATCTCGCATTCCCTGAGTGTCATGTTCCTGTCAAACCAGGAGTTCCGTGTGTCCGGCATTTTATAGCCTGAATACTTGACAAATCCATCTCCATTAGGACAATCCAACGATGTCCTCCGAACACACCCATTAGACCAATCTCCATTTCCCCATTGCATTTGGTTCTGGGGCACAAATTTACTCAAACAACCACATACCGGATTGTTTCCAACGATACAGTTACCATTCGGACCACACAGTTTATACGAATCACAATTATCTGTCGGCAAAGTCAGGACACGGACCCATTGCTGGGTTCGATCAATCCAGTTCCAGCGCTGCACAACCCCAGTATGATTCAGAGATAACCTTGAAACAACTAAGCTGAGGAGTTTATATTCATAATACACCTCCTCCTTGGTGTAAACCAATTCAAATGCGTAGATTGAATTAGATTTAAGGCTTGGTCTCCCACTGAATCCAGTACCATTCCATGGCCCAGTTCGGAACACCTCAGCAGAACCACTGCTCAGAATATTTTGTGGGTACCCTTGAGGATCACACCGGTATGCAAACTTACCTGGAGCCGGATCATCGCTGCTCTTCCAGGAGGAGAGGTGGCGCTCTTGGCCCGTTAAAAAGTTCTTTCCAAGCTTCATGCCTGGTAAAAGAGTATCACACGGATAATCAAAACTTTGCCACAGAAAATGCCCAGACATATCATTGGCATCTCGCACAACAAGATTTCCAGTCTCCATCAGTTGTGCAACAGGGTCCCGTGTAGATCCTGTCATATTGGGAGACCAAATGACGCTGCCAGTACCATTGACAAGGGCAAGAATTCCGGAGTTGATTATAGTTAAGACGCTTGACGAATCGGGGAGTGTGATTTCTCTATTGGCAACCGGGAACTGCCAGGGCTGAAAAAACCCATCTCAAAGCTTCCACCAGAAGACACTTGGTGTTGCTGCCTGTAATCGAGTGAGTTTTAGTTATGGTGTCTACTGTATTGGAGACTATTAAGATGGAAAATAAAGAGGAAAAAAATAAAGGTATTTTGAGGCTTTCCATTGACAGTCTCCTCTTCAATTCATGGACTACCTTTGTTTTTCCATTATTTATTCAATTTAAAAGAAATTTAATAAATAAATAAATAAAAAGAAACAGAAAAAAAATAAATAAATAAATAAAGGAAGACTCAAGACCTCTTGCAGTAAGTCTTCCTTTGCCCCCCATTGCGTTGCTATTTGCAATATATCTTGAGTCATTATTTAGAAAAGCATACTTTTCTAAATTTTAAATGTACCTTTCAATTGGAACAGCTAGATATTGGGAATCTTGGATAACAAAATTCATAGACTATACAATTTTGTGTGTCTCCTTGTTTGCTTGTCTGTTGTTGATTGCATAAATGGCTTGATATCTTTTCTGATGGAGCACGGGGAAGCTGTTCTCACTGAAACTGAAGAAATATCAAACACATATTCAGTCATCCCTAGAATGTCAACTTCAGAAATTGCCATTTTTGTTTTCTACAGATCATTTTATTTATTTATTTTCATTTAATCTATAGGATAAGCATACAGATAACAAACACTGATACCACAATCAGCACACCATGTGTAACAACCCTCACTCTACCCTAGTCACGCTTGCATACAATACATGATCTTGTCTCGATATGCTGCATCTTTGCAAACCTTGATTTGTCTTGCTTAAGTGTTTCTCGCATGTCTTGTATCTTGCTTGGTGTGAGTTTAGCCGAGGCCATCTTTAGTCTAGAATTTCCTTGGAACCACTTTATTTGACCTCCACCTCCGCCCTGACATACTGGCCGAGATGTCATTATCTAGGCCGAGGTATTCACCACCAAGGCCGAGATGTGTATTATCTAGGCCGAAATGTTACCTTTGCACCTAAGTGATCTTGTCCTGGAGTGGTGTGACCTAGACCAAGGTATGGCACATCTAGGCCAAGGTGTGGCACAACTTAGTCAAGTGTTGTCCTTCTTAGCCGAGATCATTGTTCCCCTACTTGCCGATGTCTTTTTATTAGCCGAGATCATTACCCGCCGAAGTGCCCATGCCATCTTGCTTGTTGAAAACACTTTGTCATAGTCTTGTCTTTTCACTCAGTCACCTTTTTGAATAGAACCAACCAGCCGTTGCCACGTACCCCTGCAGAGGGTTAAGTCAGCCGGCAGACCCAGAAAATATACATTTTTGTATTACATCTTTGCCTTGTAGAGAGAGAAGCTCTAGGGGGAAGAAGAAGTTTTAGAGTGAGAGAGTGGGCTTTCGAGCTTGATTCCTAGAGATCAAACCGTTAGATTCGTGTATTGAGGTTAGATTCTTGATTCACTTTTGTTGTTCTTTATGTTTATCTAGCTGCATTGCACGATCGAACCTGTTCTGCACGTCATGCACTGATTTAAAGCTGGTTTTAGAAAGAGAAAATAGTGTTCATACATTCTTGAAGAAAAAGTCTTGTTTTGATCCGAAAGTTTGCATTGAGAATCATGTTTTTGTGTTTGTTTCCGCAAGATCTTCAAGTATGGGTATCCAGGTCCATGTTTTCGAACTCATAGCATGAAAATCCCAGATTTTGTGATAACAGGTTGTGATTGAGCGTTCATATTTTTCATGTCCTTCATGCTCATGTTTTTCATGTTCATCAGCAGACGGAAACCCAGATTTTCCCGACTTCTTTTCCTTGAATGTGGCCCTCGGGAAGACACCTCGGCGAAGAGGTGTGGGACCTCGGCCGAGACCTGGTTGGTGCCCAGCATGTTTTTCCGAGATACGAAACTGTGTTTTGTTTTGATTGGACTTAGTTTCTAAAGAATGTCGAGATCATTTGTATACATATGAAGCTTGTTTGAAAGTGCATTCAATAGGCTTTGCCATGTGTTTGTAGGACTTGGCCTTGCCTCGACCCCGACGTTTGAAGAACTATGTGAGTGGTATTTTTAATAAAGTTATGTTATTAAGTTTTGATAAAGTTTTGCCTTGCTTGTTTTGGAAAAGTATTTGTTAAGCATGAATGACTATCCCTATTTTGTGTATTAAGTATTAGCTTGGGTTTTGACAATCTTGAAAGTCCGTACGTGCTAAGGGACTATAAGCATTTGTAGCACAATCTTGGAAGTCCGTACGTGCTAAGGGACTATAAGCATTTGTAGCACAATCTTGAAAGTCCGTACGTGCTAAGGGACTATAAGCATTTGTAGCACAACCTTTGTTAATGTCATCCCTTGAAACTTGAACACCTTGAAAGATTTGCTGGAGGAACTTGGTTCATCCCATGTTTCGTTATAAGCTATGATTATGTATTGTTTGTTTAAAGATTTCGGATATAGTTCATGCAAACCCTTTATTACTTGTACCATTCACTGAGTATCCAAGCTCACCCCTCTCTATATATATGTAGGTGACGAGCAGCACGGCGGTGACGCCTAGGTGCACTTGCCACTTGTTTTGGATTATGCACTTTTGACGCATCTTGAAGATTATGCTTCTTAGTTGTATTTTATTGTATTTTGTATTTGATGGCTGAGAAGCCTTTTGGTCAAGATGTATTTTTGTACTTCATTTGGTGGTATTAAAGCTACGTAAGAATGTATGTCATTCCATTTAACTTATGCACAGCTCTTACGGACTAATTAAATTTGTATTTATTGCTTCCGCACTTGTTAGCCCCATATGTAATACTCTGATTGTGTGTGAATTTTGAAGGTTGGCCTTCGGTAATCTCGGATTACTGGCCATCATGGCACCATTCTACTAGGGGCAGAATGGGGTCGTGACACCATGCCCTTCTTTTTCTCTCTATTAGACACTAAATTGGAGAGCAGGTAAAGATTCCTTTCAATTATTGGTCCAAAGGGTTGGAATACCATTGAGGGAATTCCATTGAGTATAAACAATCAGTCATGCTCATTAGAATAGTCTAAACCAACTTGGCACTAAATTCAGCCGACCAAATTAACAATCGATTTGGAGATTTTTAGAAAAGTAAGGAATTTGCAAATTCATAAGACAGGAAAAGTAAGCTAGCTAGTAAATAGAATGAAAATCATTCCAACAACTCTTCAATAGTCTAGTTTCTTCTTCTTTTACTTTTCTTTTAACAGAACAGTCTAGCTTCTCAACTGAACAACTCCATTTCATACATACTGGAAAATAAAAGTCCAGTCTGTCATCACTTTCGCCTTCTTTATTACCATAGAGTTTTGGGCATCTCATCATGTGCGGCTTCAAACAGGGGCTTCCTAAGGATTATGTAAGAGATAAAAGGAGCATCAATTGATTCTATTTCACCGAATTCTTTCACCTTCTATGTGGCTGCTTAGTAATATAGTGGGCCTATTATTTTCCCTTCACCATAAAAATAAGAGGGACAAAGAAAGATTAGTATTAGAAGTCTATTATGGATAGGGTAAATTCCCCTGAATTTCCCTCGAGGTTTCTAGCTAATACATTAGTACCCCTGTAGTTTTGGAAATTACATACTCCTCCCTATGTTTTTTAATCGCACTACAATTTTCTCTATCTGTTAATCAACTGTTAGGTTAACTAATGCATAGGGATGATGCCGGCTATTAAGAATTTTAAAATTCCAATTTTAACTCTATTAACATATTCCATCTCTTGTGTTCCCTTTGATCTATCACTCCACTGCCTTGTAACAAACTAACAACAGGCATAAAAACGCAACAAAAAGAATGCTTCTCCTCAAAGCCAATAACACAACAATCTCAAACCACCCAATTTTATAAAAAGCATCAAAGACTTAAAGCCCAATTTACCAAATAAAGCCATAAAACCAGTCCATTAACACTGACTGAAGATTATGGCTCACCAGGCATGAGTACTTAAGGGGAAATCTGTTGATCTAGAAATCACCAGTTAAAAAAAAATAATAATAAAAATAAAAAAAAATGCAGAAACCCATCACCTGAATTGTTGTAAAACACACAATACAACAATACATTTATAAAATTATAGAATTCAAAGAAAACAGAGACAAAGCAAAAAACCTATCCCAAATGAGACTTTTTAGTTCCAGACTTAAAAGAGCCAAAAACAAACCCACATCCCAAATGAAGCCATTGTCAACATCTAGCAATTGCTAGCTTTGACATTTTTATAAATTATTTTGAGTCTGAAATCTTGATGAAGATAAAAAAAACCACCAAGAGATACCGTTGGTAATGTGAAAGTGCTTAGTCCAATCTAATAATGTGCCACGGGTTAGATTTGTGCAACATTTTGGTTTTGTTAATCCATGCTTTGCTCGTTGAATTTTTGAATATATCAAGAAATGGATTTCTAAATATAAAACCACTTCAATTGTAATGCCCTCAAAATAATACATAATACCCATCATTCAGACATGCAGTAATATAAGAAAATCAACATCTTTCCATTCATCAGAGTAGTTCTTACAATAGTATTACATGTTAACAACAAAAGAAAATGCCCTACGGGCTTACAGCTTTCCAAGTCAACACTTGGTTACACAAAAGAAGAGTACTAACTCTATACAAAATAAGCCCTTGGCTTGATATACATGTAATACAAACAAAGTAATCAAAAGAGTCTTCAACTCCCATAACCATCCAAGCTATGTCCTTGGAGGTGGCATGCTACCTGTACCTGAAAATAATGTCCCATATAGGGTGAGCCAACGCCCAGTAGAGATATGCTAAACACAATATCAGCAGTAACTAAGACATTAGCAATTGATAAATGTTTAATTTTCATAAATCAATTCATAACCCATTTCCATTTCATGACCACTATGTTAATGTTTCATTTCATTTTCCATTTCTTATCAACTTCACAATTTACATCAACGGCTCAGAACCTGGCCAACCACTTATATGAGACAGTGACTCATATCAAGCATTTCCCATTTAACAATAGATAAACATACTAGTTGTATCAATATCTCAACAGATAAGCATACAAGCTGTATCCACATTTCAACAGATAAGCATATTAGCTATATCAACACTTCCAAGGATAAGCATATGAGCTGTATCAACACGTTAACTGACAAGCATATGAGCTGTATCAGTGGAGTCCATCCCCTATCTCCTCCCAAACAACATCCGGTTTAGAGGTCCATCTCCTATCTTCCCCTAAACCGTGGAGTACATCCCCTATCTCCTCCCACACACACAACGTATATACACATAGGTCATATACACAATCAATCAACACATACAGTTAATGTATTCTTTCAACCATCATTCTCTATGACACATCCAATTGATTAGTTTTGGTTTGCCTAATCATCATGCATTGTCTACAACAATCAAGACTATCCTCCACCGATAGCCCAAAGTAATTATTTCTAAACAGGAAATAATTATATCAATAGATAATTTATCAACAATTTTCAAAGGTGAGTGATGTGAGCGATTAATAAATCCAACTCCACTATTCTACTATATAATGAGCCAATTTCATTATTTCCAACTCAATTCCATACAACCACAATTTTTCCAAATTAATCATACCCATTAATTTATACAACCAATTAGGGTTTTCTACTCCATTTTTCAATATTGACCCAATCGTTTATATATCAACAACCAACAACAATGTAATTATTTTGAAACCCACAATACACATTTTAGAATCAGAATAACGAAACCCTCTTTTAACATTTTGAAACCCTAAGTCCCAAAATTACCCAACTTCAACACTTTATCAAAACAACCAAAAATCTATGTCAAAGACCATAAGAGTGAGTAGGAATCCCTACCTCAAAAGTTGACACCCAACGAAGAAGATGAAGAAAACGAAAATGCTCCAAATCCCGAGATTCTTGGATCAAAAAATAGCCCTCGACGATCAACAACTTTTTTGTAAAGACCAAAGGTGAGGAAACAACCCCTACTAGATCAAACCCTAGAGAGAAGGGAGTTTCTAGAGAGAGAGGCTCTCAAAATATCTTTTTAGAAAGTAAGAGAGAGAGAGAGTGTAGAAAGTGATTCAAAAATGCCCAGCTGCTCTCTGTTATACGACATTCCCGCTCGAGCAGAAAACACAACGCTCGAGCGTAAAGAACAAAAAAACTACATCTGCTCGAGTGCAATATGGCCCGCTCGAGCTCCAAGACACAAAAATAAAGTACATCCGCTCGAGCGCGAAAATCAGTCCGCTCGAGCGCAGATTTCCCCCTTCCAGAACTTACACCAACAATGTACCACCCGCTCGAGGGCCAACAAGCCCGCTCGAGCGCGACCCGCTCGAGCTCAGGAAATCCGCTCGAGCATAGAAATCACACCTGCAGAAGTTTTGCAGTGCGCGGAAATACTGGGAGTGTGCAATCTTCGCTCAAGCGCAATAAGACCCGCTCGAGCAGAAAGACCAAAAACCTGGTAACTAGATTTTTAGACCAAGGCCTAACCCACCTGCTCGAAACATACCCAACACATCCTAAAACTCGAACATAAGGAATTAAAGGATGACAACAAGGTATACAACCACCAACTCCACGGAACCAAGGTCCGGAATTCAACTAATAACAAAAGGAAAAACCGGGATCGCTATATCAATGTTGGGAGAACTAAAATAAAGAGTGGAGTTGTTAAGCTTGAGAGAGAAGAACCAAAAATAAAGAAGTCAGAAGCTTTTGTTAGGCATGTATTCACACCATAATCCCCTTGTTGATGCATCATGTTTGGATTTAACAACCAGTAAGTAGCTTGTGTATGTTCTTATTACTAACAAAGACCATTCCTTGGACCTCCATGACAAAACTTTCTAAATGATGGACTATTAGTCAATTTTCCGTAGTAAAAATGAAACCAAAGTCGTTACCAAAGTCGTTACGGTATTCAAAACCTTGTGTTATATACAATATCTGTTGGGATTAAAAGATATGATTACCCATTGTTTATATTTAGATACACATATGTGAAACAACATTCAAAGTCTGCAAATAGCCAACACAAGACAAGGAAAAGCAACCAAACCAAGTAAAAGACATAGGTAAGTCAGATTGTAGCATAGAAAACAGGGCTTAACATTGTGTTTATAAGCCAAGATATCTGAAGCTGGTTTCCAAGAAAGACAGCTTTGACATTATGTTCATTAGCTAAACAAACTCAAAGGTCTTGCTTGGATCATAACAATTACACATCAACAAGAATTGTCTTCTATCGGGCCTCTAACTGTGTTATGGTGGCCATATTAGCTGAACATTGTTCAATCTCTCTTCTCTCTGTTTCAAGAAGATTTTTTTCAGTGAAAAAATCAGGTTGTTTAGACTGATGAGTCAGAGCACCCTCTTTGCCGAACATCCAAACCACACTTTCCATGCTAGGCCTATCCTCAGGCCATTGTTGCACACACCATAAACCCACGTGAATTGAACGCACCACTTCAGTTAGATTGCATGAGTTTCGTAGTTGTACATCAATCAATTATGTAGCCTTGCCTTTCTTGTATAATCTCCAGGCTTGAATAGTAGAACACACTTTCAAGTTGTCATTTGAATTATTCAAAAAGTGACATTAAAAGTATTGTACATAATTTTTATACAAAATCATGCAGTTGAATTGAGGCATTTTATTTTAAAATAAAATATCCTTCAAAGTGGCTCATAATTGGATTTAGAGATATTATTACTACATCATTATAGATAAATTTTCTATATATAACCCTTTTTTGTAAGATCACGATTTTCCTTTTCAAAAGAAAAATTATTCAACTTTATGCTTACATGCCCAAGAAGGTTGAGGTCGTGACTTGGGTGACAAAATCCCCTGTTTCTCTACCCACTCACTACTTCTAATACCAAAACACCAAAGCTAAATATATCGGACTTTACTAAGAATAGCCCCTCCATTGTATTTTCTGGAGACATGTGCCCACTAAAGGAAAACAATAAAAAATTAACAAATTTATATAGTTGAAAAAAGAAAACTTTTGAACTGGTTAGAAGATTCTTACTATGTTCCAACCACTCTTTTTGTATTTGCTACCATCTCATTTCCTTCAAATATTTTGGCTATACCAAAGTCTGATATTTTTGGATTCATCTCATGATCTAGTAAAATATTGCTACCTTTCAAATCTCTATGGATAATTTTCACTCTCGAATCTTGATGAAGATAAAGAAGCCCCCGAGCAATTCCATTGATGATATGGAAGAACGTAGGCCAATACAGTAGCATCTTTTGTGATTGACCTGTCCAATTTTTCGCCCAAGTTAAACCAAGCTGCTAGATGGTTTCTCGATTATAAATGCAAAATGATTCCAATAAATAAAAATATAATTTTGCATTGGAGGAAGTCTAAGAGGTCAATTAGTAAGACCTTCATCCTTGATTCATAAAATGGGAAGGTTCCCATTGAAGGGGGCATAAAAGACAAAAATGTCACTGGTTTGTAAAGTAGAAGTGCCTCCCTTTTGGCTATGAACCTCGTAATTCACCTTTTACAATGAGACATTGGTCACAATGTTGCTCCAATATGAAATAAAATGATTGCTTAATTGTTGGGCTAGGTTTAAATTTAAGTAGCTTGAGTGGATGATTTGGAAAACAATTCCTATGGCTTTGTTGTGGTCCATCTGGAAGTGCAGGAATGATTGTGTTTTTAGAGGAGTTCAGCCACAGGAGATAGATCTTTGTGAGATGGTAAAAATTAGGATTGCTTTGTGGGCTAAGTATAATAACCCAAGCTTTGGTTTTTCAGTGCATGATCTGGTTCATAATCTGCAGCTGATTAGGGGCCACGCATTGTGATCTTCAAGGACTTGGTGGACTGATGGAGTTGGGAATCTGGGTGGTCTGAAGCTTGATGGTTGCTCCATGCTAGTAATGACAGAGGTGAAGTAGAGGAGGAGTACATCATTGTTCATTATGCTGTTGCTGATATTGCTGTATGATATATGAGGATTTGGAAGGTTGGTTTGGTAGTGTGATTTAGTAGGTTAGTTTGGTAGTGTGCTGATATTGTGTGATATATGGTGGGTTGTTGATTTTGGTGTCTTTATGTTGGTCTCTCACCAACTTTTTTGGCTTGAGCTTGCAAATGATTTGGTGTTTTTCTTGGTGCCAACCTAGTTAGGATTAAGAGGTTCGCTATGATGCGTGTTGCTCTTGCCTTCTTTCCCTCTTTATTGATGTATTTCATGTGTAATGCCTTTTGTTTACATCAATAAAATTTATTTTCTTTAGCCGATAAAAAAAAAATGAAATAGAATGAAGCTAGCTAATGGTTTTAAGAAAGCCATACCGAAAATAAAGGAGTCCAAGTTATTATTGGGCATGTATTCATGTATTAACAACCTTTCTTCTCCTTGAATGCAATATCCTAAAAGCTTTACAAGATTCCGATGTTGAAGCTTGGCAATGCAGATGACTTCATTCTTGAACTCATCAACTCCTTGTTTTGAATTCTTCGAAAGCAACTTCACAGGAATTTCTTGTCCCCCTTCTAGCATACCCTGACAATTAAAAATCATCTTGTTTGTTAGGTAAAATATGGTGCCATTGAAAGAAGCCACATAATTTTTCTGCATTTTTCCTTCATGTTTTTTCTTCTGTATAATGTTTATGTTTGATTCTACCCCCTGCTTAGCATAAAGTCTATGTTGAAAGTCACTCTACATCTTCATTGGAGCTTGTTCAGATAATAACACTATTAAATACATGTGCTTCTTAAAAATTTTAAAATGCAGAGTTATTAATTCTGCGTGACATAATGGGAAGTTTGTAGCAAAATACTGAATCACACTACAGGAATTTGGGGATTTAACGGCGTTTAATTAACGGCATTTAATTAAACGTCACATTTTTTTAAATTAACGACGTTTTTTAAATGTCGCAATTGTTATTAATTAAAACGGTGTCGTTTTGTGACCAGAAGACGTTTGAAAAATGCCTCCAAATCCTGTCTCTCCTCAAACCCTATCCTGTCTCTCCAAACCTTTATTTTGAAAACCCTATTTTGAGCACCGCCGTCTACATATGAAGTTTGAATCTCTTCCTCACTCTCTTTCTCTCTCTTTCTCTCAGAGGATTGAATCAATATGAAGTTCTCTCTCTCGATTCGGTGATTCTTCTTCAACTCGGTGATTCTTCTTCTTGAGCACAGAGCGATTGCGATTTCGAAGTTCGATTTTGAGCACCGTGATTTGGAACTCTTCTTCAGATCCGTGATCTTCGTCTTCTTCGATCAAAGGTCAGATGTTTCTTCTATGCTCTGTTTGGAAATCTTCGTCTTCGTAGATGTTTCTTTCATAGATGTTTCTTTAGCTCCGTGAATCTCTTCTTCTGTGCTCTGTTTCCACTTTTTGCTTAAATCATTATCTTCTTCGTTTCTAGTTTTACTTATTGTTCTGCTCAAATCACTATTAGGTGATGATCAATGATTCACTTCAGTTTGTCTCTATTTGATTTTTTCTTTCTTTTCTTTTAAGATCTGCATATATACATACAATTTAAATTGTCTATTTATGAATTATATGATGTATAAAATATGTGTGTGATTTCGTTTTGATCAAAGCAATCACTTGATTTTCTTTTTGGTGGTTGTGATTTTTTTCCCCCCCTCTACATTTTACTTGAATTTTTGAAATCTGGAGAATTATGGTGATTATGATTCACATAATTATGGAAGAGTGAAAGGGACATAGTAATTTTAGAATTTGTTGAACATGCCAATTGTCTAATATAAAATTATTTGAATTAAAACTAATCAAAAGAAAATGAACATAGTAATCAGAGTTTGAATTTAAATTATTTTAATATGATTTATTTTTTTTATATTTAATTAAATTTGCATATAAAAAAATACATCACATCATACTTTTTGAGGACAATACATTACATGTTGCGATGTTGGTATGTTACAGCTAACATTGGAGAATGCTTTGAATTTGTTCATCTAATAAATTATTTAGTCAATGTGTTCCACTTTGGTAGACTCTTCTCCCTGAGGAGCCACTCTAAAAATGCTAAGGATTAAAATTTATTTTGAGTTTTATTTTAGAAGTATATGTGTGGTGTTTATATAAAAATAATGAGATATGAGTCACACTTATAATGTATATAGATTATTAATTTTTTTTTGAATAATTTTTAAAATTTTAATATTGCTGAGACCACTCTTGTGGTTGCAACAGTAGTTAAAGGATTTCGATAGAATAACAAGAGCTCACTACTTGTAAGGATTTACCAGTTACTTGCTTGACTACTCGTTTGTGCACCTTGATCTTTGACATCTCTGTTGACAGAGGGACCTTAGTTGTTCGATATTTGTAGGTTGGAATGTCTCTGGCACAAATTGGGGAATTTGCCTTTGTTCTATTAAGTCGTGCTTCCAATGTTCATCTAGTTGAGGTAAATTTTCCATTTTAATTTGTTAGCACGGTTTTAAATGGTTGTGTCCACTTAAACTGAAGTCTTTTTTTTTTCAAACAGAAGTTTGTAATGTCAATATGTGTATTTCAGAGCTATTAAACTGATAAAAATACCATTAGCTTACATGAATTACAATTCTAATAATGCTATTGCATCAACCTTTTTCCATCTATGAACCTACAAGCCTCAATCATAGTTTTGGTGTGTGGTTTCATCCTGTGTAATTTCAATTAGAGAATGCAACTTGAATTTTGAAACCATTGCAGGGTAAGCTGTATTTGCTGCTGCTGGGCACAACAACTCTCAGCCTGGTCAATAAGCCATTTTTAATTGTGTTGCAAGTGATGCCATTTTAGTTCATAGTTCCCATTCATAATTCTTTTTGTGATATATATATATATATATATATTCATTTTTTATGTGAATGACTAGTTGGCGCCACATGGTAATAGTTAGAATTTGATCAATAGCATTCTCTTGGATGCCAATGATAATTTTGGGAGCAGTTTAGCTCATTTACATCTGATTCTTCTCTTTCTTTTATCTGAGACTGCAAATGCAACCCCGCTAGGTTTAGATCATTTTATTAGGGAAAATCGATGTGATTCCCCACAAGTAAATCAATCAATGGGAATAAAAACTAATGCGGAAAAATTAAATAAAAAACAACACAAGAATTTTACGTGGTTCCCTCAATGTGAGGTACGTCCACGGGATCGAAATCCGAT